>QANY01000568.1:550728-596138 GCA_003255025.1 Datisca glomerata
CCCCCCCCCCCCCTTTGAAGAAAATGCCCCCGCTGTTAGTTGTTTTTGTTTTGCCAAGTCAGAGCTACTGTTCTTTCCTTTGCTGATGTTGCTATTGTTATAAAACACCTTGCAAAAACATAATGAAGTGATAGAGACATTTTTCTACTATAAGATGATGAAGCACGGAATTTCTTCTCTTCGTATGATATTCTGTCTTCATGCCCTTTTTGACTGTGTTAACTTAGTCTAGATGACATGGATAAATGAATTTGTTGGTGATTTGAAATTGATTTTTTTATTAACATTGATTCCGTATTTAATTTCAAAACAATCCTGCCACATTGTACTCTATTTTACTACATGAGGCCAATTAGATGAAGATAAAATTATGTAACTCGTCAGGTTTCCTTTTCACAGGGACTAGGAGAAGACCAAAAAATTACATGTAGTGGCAATATGCACGTTAGGATTACTGAAGGAATCATATATGATCCTCAAATCTGGAGGTTTCTATACCTAATATTCACCTTATGATCCATATCTTTTTCAGGACATGTATGATTTCATGGCTTTGGACAGACCATCAACTCCCCTAATAGACCGTGGAATAGCCTTACATAAAATGATCCGTCTTGTTACCATGGGTTTAGGTGGAGAAGGATATTTGAATTTCATGGGGAATGAATTTGGACATCCTGGTAAGATGTTGGCTATGTATTGTTCATCAATATTATTCTGAACTCCCTCTTAGTTTGATCGTTATTATATGATGTAGTTTACTGTCACTATGTGACTTTAATTCCACTTATCACAGACGAAGGTAAAAACTTATTTCTTTAATACTTTCATTCAGAGTGGATTGATTTTCCGAGGAGTGATCAACATCTTCCTAATGGTGTAGTTGTTCCTGGGAACAATTTCAGTTATGATAAATGCCGGCGTAGATTTGATTTGGTATGCTCTTGCCTTATCTTAAAATGCAATTTCCTAAAATGAGCATGCTTATAGTTACCATGTGAGTTAAATGTGGGAACTTACAGCTGATAAAAAAAATCTTGTAAAATGGGACTCCTTTGAAAACAAAATCCGAGTTGGGGTTACTAAATAAATGAAGTCATCCTGTACAGAAAACATGAAATTTAGAACAATATCGATAGGTATTAAATGCCAAGTGAACTAGGAACTAATTTGACAAAAAATTTAGAGCCTAAAAATTATTAGGGTTATTAAATAACTTATTTCCGGCTAACTTCTTCCTGCAGTCAATTTCATTTACCTAAAAAAGGTATTCTGAGTCAAATTCTCCATTTTATATCAGCTATGATCAACCCATGGTAACTCCTTGAAGTAACTTTCCGAATGTACTTGGCGAAAAACCAAAAGTTCCTGCAAAAATGTATTTGCATCCTCTATCTTTTATTTTCGATTCATTCAACTATAATTTTTCAAATGCTTACGAATCATGATTGGCAAATGATAGAAGCCAGTTTCTTGTGTTAAAGATTGGAAAAATGGAAAACTAAACAAAGAATGCAAGAAGAATGCAAAGGACTAGTGGAAGTGGAAGTATAGCTAGAGCAAAATGAAGGGACTGTGGAGACAATTAACTTAAGGACATTCACATTCGCTAATACCAAATTCAACCCACTTGGAATTAATGATAGAAGAAAGCAAAAAAACTATTGTAGTTACCTGAATCAGAAAATGGAGAGTGAGTGTGAACGATCATATTGTCAATGTTACCAGGCTTTCATTTATTTCTACTTTTTTATAAATAAAAATTGCATTAACCAAATTCTTACAGAATACAAGTGGGAAAATTCCAGGGAGCACAAAACTCAAGCTTCAAAGCCAAAACACAGGCTAAACAGAAAATAAACGGAGTACAAAAGTTAATGAGGAGTTCCTACCTTATATCATTTATGTTTGCCTTTACTTGGCTCATTAAATATTATTGACCTTCAGTGAAGTAAATTATGTATATCCATATATCACAAAATTGTATATGCATGAGCATTTGTCATACTAGTTCTCTTAATGCAACTCAATAAATGCAACTTAATGTAGATCTTTCAACTTGTTCACTTAAGAAGCATCTTAAGATAAGTAAAAGTAATATGTTGATAACTGTGGTGTAGTTTCATATTTTATTATGTGCGAATTCCTTGTACCGTCTCCATACAAATATATCTTAGAGAGAGAGCCATGATTTTCCATATAGTAATTGTGGACGTGCAAAACCAGGGTGATGCAGACTACCTAAGGTATCGTGGCATGCAAGAATTTGATCGGGCAATGCAGTATCTTGAAGAATCCTATGGTGTAAGTGTTTCAGGCACTCCATTTTTTTGGTGTAGAGATTTTGTGAACTATTTTGTTGGATGTACAATCCAATATGATCTCCTAATACAATATGGCAATAGCCTGCTGTCCGTCATCAATTTTGAGAAACGACACCACTGAATATATGTAAAAGAGCTATGGGTTTGATAAATATATAATCTATCTTTTCTGCTATGCCTATGTATCACAGGTTCCACACGGCAATGAAATAATACTGGCCTAATCTATCCTGAACTTAATCTTGTCTGTTTTACGTTGCTCTGTTAGTTAGAATTGTATAATTGAGGATCCAGTTTTAAGAACTTGAGATTTAATGATATATTAACTGTTTATGCAGTTCATGACTTCTGAACACCAATATGTTTCACGAAAAGATGAAGGAGACAGAATTATTGTTTTTGAAAGGGGAGACCTTGTTTTTGTTTTCAATTTCCATTGGAATAATAGCTGTTCAGACTATAGAGTCGGGTGTTTAAAGCCAGGAAAGTATAAGGTACAGTTTTCATACCAACAATCCTAGTCGATATGGTCCATACTTTTCTATTGATTTTCTTATTCCCAACTCCACGTTTCCAAGTATTCCACATCCATCTCAACATGCTTATATTAGATGAAATCATATCAAATATGTGACATATTAATACACGTTTTTCCAAACATGCGAATGACCCGCATATGAAAACCCTCTGGGAGCACCAGTACAAGATGACTGGATTTGGGGCATCATAACCATAACCAAGAAACTCTGATAGCCAAGGTTTTTAAAAAATGTGAAATCATTTTTGCCCCTGAAAGGTTTAAATCCGGGTAATCAGTTGTTCAGCATCGTATCAAGATTGGTATTAAAAAAAAGTTCTTTGATCCAAATCTTAGTTACCCCATTTCATTGGTTTCTTCTGTTTCTGCACATAGTTTTTACACTGCTTTTTATTTCATATTATAACAGCTAAATTATAAATATGATTTGTGCTTGCGAGCTTGTCATTTACTTAACTGTATTTGAAGATCTCCAGATTATCTGTACTTACTTTTTCTGTACCCTGTTTACCTCTCCAGATTGTCTTGGACTCAGACGATCCATTTTTTGGAGGCTTCAATCTTATTGACCCCAATGCTGAATTTTTTACCTTTGTAAGTTTATTCTATGTTTATCTTCTTTTTTCCATCTCTTGGATTATTGACTTTCATAGCTTAAATATGGTGCTTGTGCAGGAAGGGTGGTACGATGATAGACCTCACTCTTTCTTAGTATATGCACCTTGTCGAACGGCAGTGGTCTATGCTTTAGTACATGACAATGATTCGGAACCTCTAATAGTACAGGAAGATGGTTCAAAACCTGTGGTGCAGGACAGTAATTTGAAATCTGTGGACGTCTGAATTTCAAATTTGAAGATGGCTGTCCATAAGTGATCTGGTCATAAACCCTGCTAACTCCACCGTCGTCGGAACAAACTGACATAGAGGTAGGACGTGCACTCAAGGAATTTCATGTCTACTTGTCTAGCAACAAAAGCTTGTTTTTTTGTAAAGACTAAAAAAGCAGACTAGCCATGGCATCAAGATGTAAAGTTTTCTTGTGACTTATTTATTCGTATTGTTATTATATTGTGCTTATGGATACCCCCATATAAAGTTTCGAACTTCAAGTCAGCAATGAAGTTTCTTACGAAAAGATGATCACCGTTCGTTCATATACCCCTTCACTTTGTAATCAATTCAGAGTTGTATGGAGGAAATAGTCTCACTGCATTGCTAGGCGCCATGGACTGCTACTTGGTCTGACTACAGAAAACTTCAACAAATAATAACTTCAAATACGCCAATGCTAGTTAATTTTATAACCATGAAACGTGTCTTATTATTTTTTGGTGCAGTCAATGACAAATTTCAAGTGCTAACAAAGTTGGTTTCAGAGACAGATCCGCGAGCCAACTGATGCAGTCCGGTCATCGGGGACGAATATGAGTTGGAGGACTGCAGTGCCTCTGCAAGAGGTCCGCCCATAGAAGCCATTTGGTTGTGGGCCCATCCTGCTCCCCAATTTAACTGTGGCTGCCGATTCTCAGGGTGGCCGTTGTGGGGACCTGGACTGGCTTCATCTGCATCACCACCGCCAGTAGACAATTTCAAGGACACATCGGAAGGAGTACTATTGTCTGGTATTGAGATGGAGAGTAAGGTGGATGAACTCATTTGGCAACTGTTGTTGCTTCTTCCATTATCAGGTCCTTGAAGTGATCGAGGCCATACGTTGAAGAAGTGGCGTAATACGTGGCCGTCCGATGTACCATCCTCTTTGACCTCATTTGGGGATTCATTGAAGCCCTTGTCCACAGATTTTGGATCAGAGCAACTGTTACAATGATGAACATAACAAAACAGAGTGAAAAGCTAAGTGAAGGCATAAGAGATACGAATAAAAGAAAATGCTGTGAAAAAAAGCGAGGAATGGTTGGGGATTGATTGTACAAATCTTCCCCAAATCAGAGACACTATCTTCTCATTGGGGTCCTACCAAAAAGCCATCACTACCTGAAACATACCCTCTATCAATGAAACCTCCAACTTGCTTACCCTTTAGGTTTAGCCCTCTACCCCACCAGACCAACTATACAAACCTAAAGTCTGTGATGCAATCAATCCCCATATTTTCTTGTGGCTTTAAATGAAAAGAGTGATGTTAAAAAATCAAACAACATAGGCATCCAAGGTTTCACCTTTGGTTAAAGTGGAGAAGATCAATGGCTGGGGATGGTCCAGAAAGAGTGAAATGGGTATTGGTCGCACTGGCCACCGTCACCAATGGCTGATCATCATTAATACGAGGGGTGTTGGTAGTCAGAATACCACCATAGCAGCCGCCGGAGCCGCCACTAACTCTGCCAGCGGTGGCTGAGTTGGTTGCGGTGATTTCCACAGGCTTTCTTGAACGGTTTCGACCACGGTTAATGTGCCGCTCGCAGTACTTGTGGCCAGCCACTACATCCCTTGAACACCGCCATTTCTTACCGTCGGTCCTACGGCAGCGGCCGGGCTCCGGATCCATTGCCGCTCTTCCCCAGTACCCTGAATCCATTACTGAACACAGTGTTGTTCCAAACACATTCATCAAAAGTTGAACAAAAATACCAACTTCTGGTAGTAAATACGCAATAAAAAGCTCAAATCTTTTCAATCCCCAGTGAAAATTAAAGGGAGAGAGAGAGAGAGAGGATAAATTAGACTTACTAGCAGACTGATAATGAGAGTGATGTTGAAGAGGGAGATGGAGGAAACATGGAGGAGAATGAAGAAGGCTTTTCTGAATTGGATGGAGGAGTTCTTGAGGAACAGCAGCACCAGCTAACATATACCTGAATATAAGAGCCTGCAGCTCAAGCTCCTGCCTCTGCGCCAAGCTAAAATAACCCAACATCCCTAATAAAGGCCACACAAAAAAAATTAGGAATCAATCAAACCCATCAACCCCAGAAGTAGAAAATACAATTTAGAAGTAGTATCTCACAGATACTATCAGTTGGGAAAGATATTCCATTCGATCAAAAATAACAAACAACTAATAAAAGAAAACAGAGCTCTCGAGCAGCTGCTGTCACACAAAGAAACGGAGAAGAATCTGACTAGGAAGTGAAGTAGAAGCCGGTGTTGAATCAGGAAATACTGTCAGATTGCTGGTTTTGGTGTTGGACTCGGATACAAACAAAGGAAGAACAGAGCCGATCTGTTCTGGTTGCTGATTGGGCTTAAAGGGTAGGTTTGGTATCTTTGCAGAATGTTGTTGTTCTGACTCATGCTGTCCTCTCCATTGCTTCTTATCAAAGTCCATACAGACTTACAGAGAGAGAGAGAGATTTGCTTTCACTCTGGTTTGAGTTTAATATGCTGTTGGATATGAACGTGCAAATAAAGTTTTGCAATTAATTCCAGTAAAACTATTTTATATATTTTTGTCATTAGGATTTTTGAGTATTCAATTTTTGAAAAAATAATTAAAATATAATATTTTTAAACTAATTCTAAAAATAAGGTGGAATGATACCGTTAAGAAGAAGACGTCTTTACAAAAAACGCATTCGTGGTGGCGTAGCCACAAATGAGGCCACGTAGAATACGTCTTTATAAAAGACGCATTCATAAAAGTAGAAAGGGTCTTTTATAAAGACGTCATCATTAATGATAGATGTCGTCTTTTATAATAGCAGAAGCAGTTTTGCCTTAGTCTCAGCCCGTGAAAAGCCCCTTAGCCCGCAGACACCCTTCCCCGTCGTCGTTCGTCGTCGATTGTGGCCGGAGTTTACTGTCATTTCGCATGCATTACATCCTATCACTCTTATCTCACTCTCATTCACAAAAAAAAAATCTCAATCTCTCACATTCCTTGCTCAGTTGGATTAGGATGTCGTAAATGCAAAGCTAGATCAGATACCCATCCAACGTACTGGGATATGTAATGAAACAAATGAATTATACAAATGTTTACATTTTGAAAGTAAGACAGACCTTAAGTATGCTTTAAAAATATACTCGATATTCAGACATCAACATTTTAGTGTAGTAGAGTCATTGCCAAACCTTTGGGTTATAAAATGCAAGAAGTTTAATATGTTTGAAATAACTCAATACACCGGACCCACAAATCTGTCTATCCAAGATTATCATAAGACCATTCACAGTTGGACTCAACATTGATTGCACGAGAGTTGCGGGGTGTCGTGAAACGGGATCCAACTACATCTGTTGCAGCACTTCATCAGATAGTGAAAAATAAATTTAGTTACGATGTGCATTATAGAAAGGTATGGGAAGCTAAACGAAAAGTAATTGTTAAAGTGTTTGGTGATTGAGATCAATCTTACCAGCAACTACCAAATGGTTGAATATGCTTGTGAAGTCGAATCCTGGGACTGTAGTTCAATGGAAAACACATAACATCGGTGAACCAGGTAATGTGATATTCAGATATGTGTTTTGGTCTTTTGCTGCTGTTATAGAAGGATTCAAATATTGTAGACCTGTCATTCAAATTGATGACACATTTTTATATGGCAAGTATAAGCATAAGTTCTTGATCGCCACGTCGGTTGATTCAAACAGACGTATTTTTTCAATTGCTTATGTTATAGTTGATGAGAAAACCATAGATAGTTGGTCATGATTTTTATATTTTTTGAGACGTTACGTTACGCAGAGGGAGGGACTTGTGTTAATATCTGACCGACATGCTGGTATAAAAGCTGCAACACATAATCAACAACTTGGGTGGTCAGAACCATTAGGCCATCATCGATATTGTTTGAGGCATGTTGCGAGTAACTTTAATGATAAATACAAGAGCAAGGCTCTAACAAATTTAGTATTTAGAGCGAAAATGCAACATCAGCAAAGAACGTTTGAACTCTGCATGGATGAAATGAAGAAAATAAACAGTTGATGTGTGCACTTCCTTGATAATATTGAAAAGGAAAATGGACTCTAGCATTCGATGGTGGATACCGATATGGTTGGATGACAACAAACGTTGCAGAATCCTTTAACAGTGTACTAAAGGGAGCTCGCATGTTACCAACAACGACTTTGGTTGATCTTACGTTTTATCGCATTGTGAATTGATTTGAAAAGTGGAGAACTGAAGCTAGAGCTGTCTTACTACGAGGTGAAGTGTTTACTGCTTATGCCGTTGAGAAGATGAAAACTTGGGAAGTCAGGGCTTGTTCACATGAGATCGCAATTTTTTACCGTGCTAATGAGAGGTTCGAGGTTCTCACTGGTCAACATCAGAATCACATGTACAAAGGACGAAACATACAATATGTGAATTTAAAGGAACCAACATGTACTTGCAAAAAGTTGTAATCATTTAGCCTCTCATGTTCCCATTTGTTAACAATGTGTGCACGTGCTTGTATTGATAGTTCTCAATTCATTGAACATTATTACCGCTGGTCAGGGTTCACTGAGTGTTATAAGCCGCAGTTCAACCCTCTTCCACATGAACATTATTGAGAAGTTCCTAACTTTCCAATAGTGCACCCTGATACAATTAGGACGCGGGAGAAGGGTAGACCCAAGTCGACTCGTATATGAAATGATATGTATTGGAGAGAGCCAAGTACTCATAGTAAATGTGGACTTTGTGGACAAGAGGGACATAACCGTTGAAAGTGTCCTTCTCGTAATGGAGGACAATCTTCGAATGACTCATAATATTTTACTTAGTACATTTTATGTAATTCAATGTAATATTTGACTTAGTACATTTTTATGTAATTCAATGTAATATTTTTGACTTAGTACATTTTTATGTAATACAATCTAATATTTGACTTAGTACATTTTTATGTAATTCAATATAATCATTGTATTTCGAATGACACTCATTTTCAGGATATCATAGAGTCTGGACCACAAGATAGCTTGGTGTTGTATTTACATGATCAATATAAATCCCAACATGTTTGGGACTAGGAGGATTTTCGTGCTTTATATTGTCGCCAACGTACTGCAGTTGTTAATCTGAACATGCCACTCCATAGACGTATTATTCCATATTTGATACGCGCTGGATTTTATGGAGTTGCGAGGGTTGGGTTTATCGCCATCGACTGGCACTTGATCACATCTTTTGTGGAGAGATGATATCCTGAAACACACACATTTCATATGGCACATGGTGATTGTACTATTACTCTACAGGATGTGCAAATACAGTTAGGACTTCTAGTTGATGGGAAGACGATAATGAGTAATGCACGTCGAGATTGGCTAAGGATATGTGGAGATTTGTTAGGATATCGACCAGGCCCACATGATTTATAGGGATCATGTTTACTTATAACGTGTTTGTCTGCACATTTTCCTCCATTATTTGATGATGATGCCGAGCTTTATGTGCAACGTTATGCACGTGCATATATTCTACAACTTATCGAAGGTACCCTTTTTTATGATAAGTCAAACATTAAGGTACATTTAATGTTCTTGACTTTACTAGAAGATTTTACTGAGACTGGTTAGTACAGTTAGGGTAGTGCATGTCTTGCGTGGTTGTATAGGGAGATGTGCAAAGCCAGTCATAAAAATGCTTCTGATATAGCCGGCCCACTAGTATACTGCAATTATGGGCATGAAAATGATTTTCACATTTGGCACCAGTGAGGTTGCAACGAGCGAAACATGATAATGTCGGGGAAGATGGATTTCCAATGCGACCTCCTTCTTTGGGTATACGATAAGCCAACTCATTTGATTATTATATATGTATGTTATCATTTGCATGTATTTAACTATGCAATTTATCTCATAGATGGATAGATGTTTTTAGTCTCACAGAGAGCTTCACATATATTTTTTAAGTGTATCGATTTGCATTAGACAGACAAACTCCAGATCAGGTAATACTATGCTTTTTATTTATAACATATGTAATACTCGGGTTTTGTCATATTATTTATAATATGGTTTTTATAGGTTATATGGCAACCTTATAATAATATTATTCATACATTTCCTGAATACTACATCATGCACGAAGATATATGGCGGTGTGTCTCTCCCCTCATTTGCTTTCATATAGTGAAATGGAATCGAACGGATCGTGTTGTAAGACAATTCAGTATGTTTCAACGTGTGCCCGAGCCATGTGATACCGAACAGTTGCATGACATCGACTTAAGGGGGAGAAATGAACTAAATTGGGGCATCCGACATCAGACATACATTGAGAGATGAGATGGGTGTAGGACACAAATTGCTGAGGGGTACGTGGATGAACATGGATATAACAACTTATACATGTTATGGTATCAGAGAATCACAAGGCGATATATAACTCAACATGGAGCGTTAATGATGTAATGGTAATTTTTTTTATTAATTTATGTAATTAATAGGCTTATATGGTCATTTAATAAGTAACTTATATAATATTTTTTTATCTATGTAGACGGAGAGTCAGGACAATATTAACAATTTGACACTTGATGATACTGACTCGTCTTGAATAATGCCTCGAATCCGTAACGTGTGTGAGACAGCCACACAAGCAATAAGACAAGTGAATGCGGCTTAACAAGCTCATTTGTCCCGAAGGCATGGAGTGCACATCTCATCTCAAAGAAGTCAACAAGAATCACACATGCCTCGAGACGAATCATTTATGTCTCAGCAAGAGCTTTACATGTCGCTGGTCTTTTATACATTTGGATATGAGTCAGTGACTCAACTTGGTTCCACTTCTGAACCATTTCGTCAACTTCAACGGTGTAGAGGAGGACGAGTTGGTGCTCCTGGAGGAGGAGGTAGAAGACGTGCCTGATACAAGCCTATTATGGAAGATGCTCCTATTGTGGATAACAAGCCACATATTGTAGAGGAAGTCTCGCCGTTTATTGTAGAGGAAGAAAGTGTAGCACCTATCATGGAGGAAGGTCCATCATCACAAGTAACTCAATTACAAACATATAAAAGACGTTCAGGAAGAATGAGAATACAACCACTGTATGAAACTTGATTGATTTATATTTTTTATATTTGAATTTTTGTAGAATAATATAAAATGTCAAGTCATAAAATTTGTTAAAAATGTATGCTTTTCATTGAGAATGTAAGGTAAAATCATAAAATGTTCTACATGATTGACGATTTTTGTATGCATGTTAAGTTGTTGATGATTTTTATATGCATGTGCCAGCTTCTGCACTGAAGGCGTCTTTACAGACTGATTGAAGGCGTCTTTCGTAAAAATGATTTTTATCAACTGGAAGTTATCTTTATAAAAGACGCATTACAATATGATCAAATCTACTTAATTTTAGAATTAATTTCAAAACTAATTTACTTTTAAAAAACCACGTTAAACTTAAAAATCCCCCATAAAAAGGATGAGCATTGATAAGTATCACTAAAGGATGAGTATTGATAAGTATCACTAATTAAATCAGTGTATATAGTATTTAATAGTTTAACTGTAGTTTTTTGGGGTATTGTTATAATCGCATAGAAAATTCACCAATTTTCAAAGAGATGTCTGACAAAAAGCCTGAAAAGTTTGTGTTAGAGGCAGGGGATAAGTTACAGAGAGCTCACTTAGACAAGACAGTTGAGAGGAAAAGATAGCTGACAAATATTAATAAAAAAATTTAAGACAAGTAGAGGAAAGAAGCCTGCAGTCTTTCTGTCTGTCTCTCTCTGCTTTTGCTTTGGAAACACCACTTGTGTCTGAAGAGTAGTAGCTTCGTGGAGTCTTAAGGCCAAAAACTACCCGTTGATTCCTTTATTCCTTTTGTTTAATTTCCCCTAGCCTTTTGCCTCTTTAATCTGTACAAAATAAGAGCAGCAATTCTTCACGTGAAATAACGATATAAATGGACAAGGTAGATAATTTTTTTGTCAAGTTCACCTGTAGACACTGAGCGTAACGGAAAGAGAAAATAAGACGGACAACAGTGGATTAGTTTTAAGAAGTTTTAGCGTAACGTCTACTATATTTTTGAATAAAGGTTTTGGATTGAGAATTTGACTAAGGGGTTAGATTAATAGTTTTGATTTAAGATTTAGATTTATGATTTGTAAAATTATGTTTACTATAAATTTGAATTATATTAAATTAAATGAATTAAATTATGTTAGGTTACATAAATTTACTATAATATCATTCAATTAATAAGTTGTTGATTTCAATTAAAAAAAAGCTCAAACGATCACTTGCTCAAAGAAAGCTCCAAGATAACTTTCCGTTTTTAGAAGGTTTCTTTTCTAGGGAACTTTCCGTTTTGTTTAGCCTTTCTTTTCGAAAAGTCTTCCACGTTTTTCATATTCGTCTCCTTTGTCTCGCAATCTTACGTGAGTTAGTTTTTTCGCGCCGCGATGGGTTTCTCTCTGGTGCTGACTGAACATCCTAGGTTCCTGGAGGTTGTTAAGGAGGCCTGGACAGCAGAGGTGAGAGGGAACCCCAAAGTTGTTCTAAAAAATGAAGGTTTACAAAGAATGCTCCTAAGGCCTTGAGTAAGAAATAATTTTGAAACATCAAGGACAAAGTAAGAGAAAGCAGATAGGAACTGGTGAAGATTCAAGATCTTCTACAAGAGGACCCTCTGAACAATGATCTTGTAGGCAAAGAGAAAACTTTGAAAGCCAATCCTGCATTTCTTTCTCGTGAGCTATTGCTGTTTGTTTCTCTGGTTCTTCAGTGCATCTCTCCTTTCTGGTTCTTTGGTGTCATGGATAGTCTTGTGAATGATTTTGATGGATTTCTTGATATGGATGATGTAGTGGCGAATCGCAATGAGAATATGGATGGTTAGTCGATGGGTAAATTATTTTCTGAGAGGGCTGTTAATTCTAGTCAGTTGCTATCTGTTCTTCGTAAGAGTTGGAATGTGGAGAAGGGCTTGGAAATGAAGGTTTTAGATAAAAAAATCTTTTCCTCTTTCAATTTCTTGATCTCAAAGAAATGGAACGTGTGAAGAATAAGGAACCATGGACGTTTAATGGTTGCTTGATTATTGTAAAAGATTACTAGGCATGTACTCAACCTTCTGAAGTATGTTTCAATAGTTACTCGATGTGGATCCATATCCATGACTTGCCTCGGGATTGGGTAACCATCCCTGTGATCAAGAAGGTTGCTTCTACTATTAGGTATCTTGTTGAAATAGATGAATATACTTTGAAAGGTCCTCTTGCAAGATCTGTTCAGGTTTGTGTTATGTTCAATCTTGATAAGAGTTTGATTTCTGGTTTTTGGGTTAAGAGAAAGGATCGAAACTCGATTTGGATTGATATAAAATATGAAAAGTTACCTCAATTTTGTTTCAAATGTGGTAATCTCAGTCCTGATGCTAGATGTTGCGATGATAAGATTTGTTAGGAGGAGGGTTTACGTATGTTTGGTGACTGGTTGAAATCAGAGATTGATTTAAAGACTCCTTTGTGTGTAAAGGATTTTTCTGAATAATCAAAATCATGGTGTTCAGAATATTGTTTCTCCCTGTGAGAAAGAGAAAGTCTCTTATTTGGATAAGGGCAAATGCAGTGTTAACAAAGATGGTGATTTGTTTTTTCCTATCAAGTTGTTCAAGCTACTAATTGCTCAAATTCTGAAGGCTAGAAGAAGATCTTGCTGTCTAGTTTTTGTTTTTCTTCTGAAGGAGGGAGGTCTTCTTATAAAAGAAATGGTAGGGCTGGTAGACAACCTAAGAAAGATGCTACCATGAAGTCAGCTGAAAAGATTTCTATTAAAAGAGCTAGAACTGACGTTGGGGAATGCTTCTTTGCTAATCTTCAAGGCATTAAGGTGGTGGCTGCTGAGGGTGATAATATAGGGGCTATGGTGACTTGCCTTGAAAAGTCACCAAATTCCCAATGAGTGTCTTGATCTAGAACTGACAATGTGTGGGGAATTCCTTGACAGTTCATGCTCTTAAAGATGTTTTGTATTCTTTTAAACCCCATTTGGTCTTTCTCATGGAAACAAAGATTAAAAAGAAGGTTGTTGAGAGGCTTGTTAGACGTCTGCATTATGATTCCTCTTTCATTATTGATCCTGTTGGTCTTCCTGGTGGTTTGGTTGTGCTCTTGCTTACTTTTTGCTCCGTCAGTAGTGTTTCTGTCTCTAAAAATAGTATATCTCTCCATTGACAATATTGAGAGGCTTTCTTTTGTTTATGGCAACAGAAATGAGAAGGATAGGTGGAAGATTTTTTATGGTCTGCTTGATTCTGCTTTTGTCATATGTGAACCTTGGTTTATAGCAGGGGATTTTAATGAGTTGGCTTACTCTAATGAGAAGTTGGGGGTAGGCCTGTAGGCTTTAATAAAGCTGCTAGATTTAGGAATTTCATTAATAAGTGTGGTATGTTGGATGTTAAATCTAAAGGTTGTTTCTATACTTGGAGGAATAAAAGAGATGGTAATGTCTTTATCCAAGAGCGTTTGGATAGGGTTCTTGTCAACTCTACTACACTAGCTAATTTTCCTCATTTAGAGGTTCTGGTTCCTCCTGAAGTGGGTTCATACCATAACATATTGATGCTCAGTTTGGATGGTGTGAAGGTTAAAGCTAATAAAGTCTTCAGATTTGAACTTAAGTGGCAGTTAGAAGATGGGTTTGCTGACTTAATTTCTAATACTTGGAGTAAGTTTCAGAACTAGAGAGGTATGTCCAATTTTATTGGTAAAATGAAGTTTTGTAAGAAGGATATTAGATCTTGGTTGAGGAATTTTAGGGGTAATCCCAAGCAACATATTGAGGATTTGAAGAATGAGATTATTTCTCTTAATGATGATCATGATTCTCATAGAGCTTTAAAGTGTTCTATTCAATATAAGTTTGATCTTTTATGGAGGAAAGAGGAAATGCATTTGGATATTAGAGCCAAGAAACATTGGTTAAAATTTGGTGATGAGAACTATTCTTATTTTCATGCTTCTATTCTCAAAAGAAGGGCTGTTAACAAGATTCACAAGCTTAAAGATCATCATGTCACTTAGATTGAAGGAGATGGGGAGATTTCTACGCTTCTTGTTAATCATTTTGCTTCTTGTTTCTCTAAAGAGCCTACTTCTTTGAATGATTCTGCCGGGTTCTTGAGCATATTGATCCTATCATTGATGTCCAATCTAATGAGATCCTTACTGCTCTTTTATCTTTTGAAGAGGTTAAGCTTGCTATTTTCTCTCTTGGTGCTCAGAAGGTTCTAGGTTCTGATGGAATGTCTAGAGTTTTTATCAGAGTTAATGGGACAGAATTGGGTTGGATGTTTGGAAAGCAGCCTATGATTCTTTGAGAACTATTATTTGCCAAGATCTGAGAGTGAAGCTTTTATCTCTCTTGTCCCTAAAGTAGCTCAGCCAGAGCTCCTTTACATTTCATACCTATTGCCCTTTGTAATTTCAGTTACAAGATAATTACAAAGGTCCTTGCTAATAGATTAAAGCTTTTGTTACCTTATTTCATTTCTGAAACTCAGGGTGCTTTTATTGGTGATAGACTTATCCAAGAAAACATTATCTTAGCTCAAGAAGCTTTTTACCATATTAAGAAGAAGATTGGGAGGAAGGGTGTTATGGCCATTAAAACTGACATTGCCAAGGCCTATGACATAGTTGATTGGACCTTTTTGAAGTCTCTTTTGGTCAAGCTTGGTTTTGATATGAGGATGGTTAACTGGATCATGTCTTGTGTGACTTCTACTAGTTATAAACTCCTTGTTAATGGTAATCATGCTTCTTCTTTTCATGCTCAAAGAAGGTTAAGCCAAGGAGATCCTCTTTCTCCCTACCTTTTCATTTTGATTATAAATTGCTTGTCTAAATGTTTACTGAAGCTTGTTGGTGAGGAGTTGGTCAATCCTATCAAACTTAAAAGGACAAGTCCTCCTATCTCTCATATCTTTTTTTGCAGATGACAATTTGTTTTTCTTAGAGGCCAACGAGGTTTCTTGTAGAAATCTTAAAATTTATCTCTCTAAATACTATAATGCTACTGGTCAAAGCATCAATCTCAACAAGAGTAGCCTTTGATTTAGCAAGAATGTAATTGTCCAGAAGCAAAATGCCTTGTCTGTTATTATTGAAATTCCTATCTCTACCATATATGAATCTTATCTTGGTTTGCCAAAAAATTGGGGTAATTCTAAATACTCTATTCTTTCTCTTATTCTAGAGAGGTTAGATAATCGTATTGCAGGTTAGAAATCAAATCATTTATCATTGGGTGGGAGAGAGAGACAAACTACTCCAAGCTCAAGAGCAAGTTTTACTCTTAGAAGCATTAAAAAACTCATTATTAGGAAAATACAAACTCTTCAACACCTCAGAGCATAAACTATCAGGGTTTTGAAAGATAAACCAAGCTTGCTTAGCCAATAAAGCCATATTAAAGGATTCAAAATCCCTAAAACCTAAGCCACCAACATCTTTACTCTTATTCAGCTAAAAATGAGAGCACCATCTTAAACTTCTTCTACATTTATCCTTGGGCCAGAAAAACTCAAACTTGCAACTTGGAGCAAAAAGATTTAGGTGATTTGAAAATGCTCATAGCATAATTGGGAAAAGCTTGGGCCAAGATTTTTGGGTTCCTAATTGCACCGATTTGAATATGTTCAAGAGGGATGATACTATTAAGGTTTTTGATCTGATTTCATATTCTAGTTTTTAGAAGTTTGATCTCATTTTTAGTGTTTCCCCCTTGGATTGTTAAAAGTATTCTCTCTATTCATATTCCTAGTTCTACTTCTCATGATTCTTTAGTTTGGCCTTTCAACAATAACGGAAATTATTCTGTTAAGTCAGGTTATAAAGCGTTTTATGGAGATATTTTGTTTGCTAAGGGTCATTATGCTTCTTCTTCTTTTGATGTGAATCCTCTTCTTTAGAAAGTCCTTTGGAATATTAAAGTGGCTCCAAAGGTTAAGTTCTTCATTTGGAAAGCTATTTTAGACTATCTTCCTATTAAGAAAAGTCTTCATAACAGACACCTTGTAGGGGATAGTCTTTGCCCTATTTGTGGTAGATTTGAAGAATCCGTCAGTCATTTGTTATTTGATTATGAGTGGTCCAGGCAACTTTGGTTTGCTTCTTCCTTTCAGCTCAGATTCAATATTCCTCATGGCCTATGTTTCAGTTGGCTTTTATGCAGATTTTTGGATCTTAAAAAGGTTCCTGGTGAGGGAGCTAAGCTGTTAGCCTTCTTCTGCTATATTATGTGGGCCATTTGGAAAGCCATAAATAATTTTATCTTTCAGGGTGTTGGTTGTAATCCTGTGGGTACATTACTAGGGACCATTTTGGGGAGTTTTGGGAAGCTAATTTGCCTAGTGTTCTTCCTGGTGAAAATTTCAATTCTGAGATTCGAGCTTCCAGGTCTGCTTCTGATGTAATTTCTTCTAGTTTGCTTGTTATTTCAGTTTGGTTGCCTCCTGAGCTAGGTTATATTAAAGTCAATGTTGATGTTGCCTTCTGCCTTGGTACTTCTAGTTGCAGTATTGGTATTATTGCAAGAGATGATCTTACTAATCCAGTTGGTGTTTTGGGTAAAAGGATTTTTGCTATTAATGTGAGGCAGGCTGAATTATTAGCTATATTTGAAGGTTTGAGTTTGGATGATAAGTTTAGATGGGGTAAGGTGATTTTAGAAAGTGATTCTAAGCTGATGGTGGGTTATGTTAATGGTTCCTATTCTCTTTCTTGGGATTTAGTTTCTATCCTTGGCTCCATTAAGGATCTTATCCTTTCTTTTGTTGATTGTAGGGTTGTTTGGGTTAGTAGAGTAAGCAACTCAGTTGCTATGCTATGGCTAAGCATAACAATGATCAGAGCTGAGATATTATTAGCTTATCTTTTTTTCCTCCTTATATTGCTTATCTTATTTCTAATGATGAGTTTCAAGCTTGTAATGGTTATATGCCTCCTTGACTGTTTTGTGCCTTCGGATTTGCTTCTGGTTTAGTGGATTTTTCTGTTTTTGATAAAAAAAAAACAAATTAATAAGTTGTTGATTTGAGTGATGATTTAAAAATGATAATTTTGACTTTACACATTAAACCCAACAAATATTTGACTTTATATTTTGAATCATTCATTTTTAGTTTGATTAGAAATGTATAAAAGCTTAGATTTCAAATCCAATAATGTGGTGAGTCACATACAAACTTTTAAATATTTTTTTTAATAAACACTTGATTTGAATTATAAATTCAAATCCGTAAATTTGTAACTCAAATTCAATAAATAAACGTGACCTTAAACTTTTGAAGAGCGCACGTTTGCTTATAGGACATGGTAGATAATTTTAATGGCATACTAAAACTTTGTGGATTCTAATCTTATATAATCTCTAAATCCTCCTACAATTTGTAATTAACCAACAAAATCTTATATAATCTAATCCTCCTACAATTTGTAATTATACCAACAAAATCTTCATAACACTCGTGAGAGTAATTATTTCGATTATTGTGATATAAAATCGAAGTGTCATTTCTTGTTATTCTTTTTTTATGTACTTTTACTATAAGAAAAAAAAATATTTTATATAAATTAAATATCTATAACATCACAAAATAAAAAAAATGAAAGGGGGCAATTGTCCCCATTTTACTTGTGGGTGCGCTCGCCCCTGGCTCCACCCATTGAATCTTAAAATCTCCAAACTCAAATTCAATCCTTCTTCTAAATCAATGGTCATTTGCTCGTCATTGTCAAATTTGTGTGAATTTTACGAATTTGATCCACGCGCCGTCGACGGAGCTTCATAACCAAACCACACCATGGCCAATTTCAAGAATTTGAGAATCATTTTATGTATAATAGATCTCAATATACAATAAGAAAAAATTATGATACGATGCTACATTCCTTTCACATTTTAATATACATGACATCAAATTACTTGAAACTATCATATAGTTTTATGTTATGCGGATGTGAATGGACCACCCGAAGGTACCAGAAATGTTTTAAGAGATGGTAGAAGGTTGGACCTGCTGTGTCTCCAATTATTAAGGAATCTGCATGCAGGAGGTAAAAGACAGTGAGCAACCGAGTTGTATAGATTTTAGGATCTCCGGATGTCTTCTTGTTTAACCTGAGTATGATTTTAATCACATATTTTAACTTTTTTTAACAAGCCAAGTTGAGACATAAAGCAAGGTTGTCATACTTTGGAAGATTGGAGGGCATGGCTTGTCAACACTCACCAGCTATCAAACTCCCACCAATTATTATGCATCTAAATGTATTGTTATGTATTATCGAGTCTTTAATATTATTTTAAGACATGTATTGTAATGCGTATTAAAATATAATATTTTTTATGTGTAGATAAAGAATGAGTGAATTGTTGAAAATTATGTACATAACAACCAAATCAGCAATGGATGAGATGATTAAAAAATGTGACTTGTCATTACAAGGAGCATCTTGGTATATCAGTGTAAAAAGAGGGTCCTTGCCCACACCAGCTTGAAAGGCTTAAGTATGAGCTATTTACTTAACTTTAACTTTGGTTTTTGTATGTTTTGTATACATCATCTCGTCTGAGAAAATTGCATGATATGTAGAGGTGATTATATAGAGATAGGGTCACTATCCTAACTTTAATTTCTAGGATAGTTAGGGAGAGATTATGGTATACACATAAAATACCACACGCATTAGAGAATACTTTGCGACATGAAAATTGGGGATTACCAATCTCCATGTTTTTTAGAGTACGCAAGCCTTGATTCTCTTGATGTGGTTTTGACATATTTTATTTATATGCCCTGCCTTTTGGTTGTTTATTTTATATACTTGAAGTATGTCCTTTGTATGGATGTACATATCAATTTCAGTATAATATATTTTTTGTTTGAAAAAACTTTTGAAAATTCAAAAAATGCACATGTAACATTCAACAATCTAAATAATTTAAATTTTCAATACTCCAAAAGTACTGAAATTTTCTTCTTTATTGATAGAGATCTTGTGACAACCGTCTCCTTTCTTTTCAATCAAAATAAACAATCTTTTAGTTTTGTCAACTAGTCCCACGAGATATTAAGTATGGTTAAGTTTTTAAATTCATGCTTATAAATTAGGAAGCTTGAGTTATATTATCAGCAGTACTATGTTTACCAATCTATCTCCATAAGATATTTTGAAAACTCATGTGATGAGTCGATTAAATAGTTAAAATTTGATTTATTCTATACTGATAAAATAATTGATTACATTTTAAGTGACTAAAAATATAATAATCACTTATAAATTAATTTATCAACTCATTTAAATGAATCATAAATAAATCAAATTATTAATAATTATAACATTATTTCATAACTTAAAACTTATTCGTTATGAAATTATTTTATATGATGAGATGGTAGATTAGTATGTTTGAGTGGTAAAATACATCTGAAATTATAACTTTAAAAAACAGTGATAAACAAGCGTTCTGCTCATGTGGGTCCCGACCCCCGACCCTCTAACATTATGTGTAGCAGAGGGGCACGCCGGCATGCCAAACCTACACGAGATTTCACGTGATTTACTTTTTCAAGGTATTACTACCATTCTCATTTTTATGAGGTAGGTATTTGCTCGTTCATCAGAGAATTCAACATAACATACAAGTTAACTTAACAGCCTAAGTTTTAAGACAATATCTGCTAGTTTTTGTATAATTTGCTGTTGGAAAATTTAATGAATATGGAATTGAAATCTTAATAAAATATGGATAAAAGTAGTTTACAACAATACTTAGAATTTCAATATCCGGAACGAACTGAGGTTGGAGTTGAACTCTATCATCTTAAGACAAATTCCGTTCATCACGGTGCTGTGATTGTCTCTCAAGATATAACGACTCTTCTCTTGTAGTAGTAACACTCAAAGTACAAAAATGACGAACCAAAATATGCAATACCCTCTCTTTAGAATTTTGTAAGGAAGAAGAAGACTTTTTGTGGTTGTGTTTTAATTCTAGAGTATGCAAAAGTTACGGAGAAGAAAATTATTCTCACTATCTCTACTTCTTCTAAAAATATAGATAATTAAAAAACTTTAAATGGACAATTATATCCAACGGTTTAACTTATAGTTCCCAAAACATCCTCATATCTCCTTGTTCAAAATTATAAAAGATGAGTTACAAAAAAAATTAATAGATAAAATAGAAATATTGAGTAAATTACATATCGTAATCAAGATGAATTATAACAATCAATTTTAATTTTAAATCTGAAAATTATGAATTGATAATTTTCAAACAAGTATTTATCGAGTATTTTATTTATGATTGAAGAAATGAACTATTTTATTTTTAAATTTAGAAATTTGAATTGCAAAATTATCCAAATTTGAAGCACATGAAAAACTAATAACATTATAATAAAAATTAAAAATAATAGATTGAAATATTGTCATACTAAATTTAAAACTCGATATAATAGGAGTAACGTTCATATATATATGGATTCTAAAAAAAATAAATTACTATTTAATTGGAGAGTAACAAAGGTAACTTGTTTCGTTAAAGAGAAAAAAAAGTATATAAAGTTCAAGAACATGGAAAAATTTATTGGGAGATGATGAGTTAGTTAATGAATGTAAAAAACGAAAAATTAAAAAATTATCAACAATAATTATTAAATTGAAATCCTAAATTAGCATTAATTATCAATGAAGGTCTGAGTATCTCCAATGCAATATAATTATTGCATATTCTTTTTGAAACATAATTATAAGAATGATTAATAGAAAACATGAGTTATAAACCATTTAGCATCTCATTTATATTATTAACAACAACAATAATGAATTAAATAAAAAACATCTTTATTTTTCTTCGAAACATCTCTAAATTTTCATCTTTTACACATCAATCTTTTCTACTACTCTCCTTACTGCTTTTTGTTTTTATTGTTTTTGCTTTTCCTACAATTTCAAGTAACTTTGTACCAAAATAACGAGCAAAGAATAGTCGTACAGCGTAATTTTAAAACTTGAGGTCTTATTGTAAGAATGAGTGATTATAACTCGACACATGTTCTAGTTTATAAAAAATGAACAAAGTTGAAAGAACATCACTCTTCAAATTAGTAGTTAATTCTACAAATAGTCATTTCTTTTCTTCATATCTCTGGAAGACAATTATAATTTAATAATAAAATTTGTTTCAAAGTTAATTAAAATTTCTCTAATGTTTATGGAACAAATACTCCAACGAGCTTCAAGTTAATTTTCATCCATACTTCATAACCATCCCCTACATGAATGGAAATTGATGGATTGTGATATGCAACGCATGTAATGAATTCAGAAAAGAGTATTTAAAAAAAAGTCATTGCATCGAGAAATGTAGCTCTGGTCTTTGAGCCTTCCCTAATGACAAACTATTAGATTTACAGGCTAATAAATGAACTCATTGCATATATCAGATTTCCTTGATATACCCCACATCATTTTTTTCCAAGATATAGTAGTCATTGAAAGCATAGCTTATATTATTCAACACTGCAGACAACATTGTCTCATCAAACAAGTGGGCAGGAGTACAAACTCTTAAGTGTTCCTCCTGAGTCATACATAATTCGGTTATCCCTTTAAACTAGATCTTGGGATCTCCAATCAGCTAGATTGGGTTGTCATTATGTCGATCCTTTGAGTATAGGTTTTAATTTCATTCCCCTCAATGACATATAGACTTACTCTCTCGTCAGGCTTTTAGTGAGCAGATCCGTGAGAAAATCCTTAGATGTCATATAATCTATGGATATTATTCCATTAGAGAGCAGTAATTTTATCGTATTATGCCTATGACGTATATGTCTAAACTTACCATTATAAATATTACTTTGTACCCTTCCAATTGTCGATTGGCTATCACAGTGTATACATATTGCAGGCACAAGTTTTGGTCAACATGGAATATCCTCTAAGAAATGGCGAAGTCATTTAACCTCCTCTCCAGCTTTATCTAAAGCTATAAACTCAGATTTCATCATAGATCTGGCTATACAAGTGTGTTTGGAGGATTTTCATGATACAACTGCACCTCTAAGCGTGAAGACATATCCATTTATAGATTTTGAGTCTTTTGTATCAAATATTCAATTAGCATCATTATAGCCTTCAAGTACACCTGGATAACTTGAAAAGTACAATCCATAGTTCAAGGCATATCTTAAGCATCTCAGCACCCTTACTATAGTTGTCAAGTGATCATTTCCTGGATTATTAGTAAATCTACTCAGTTTATTAACTGAGTATGCTATGTCGGGTCGAGTGGAGTTCGTAAGATACATAATACTTTCAATTATACGTGAATACTCTAGTTGTGATATGCCTTGACCATTATTTTAGATAAATGAAGATTTAGATCTACATGTATTCTAGCTGGATTGTTATCATACTTGCTGTACTTTGCAAGTATTTTCTCAATGTAGTGCAATTGAGACACTACCAGTCTATTAGATGTTCTAGAAACCTTAATTCCCAATATAACATATGCAACTCCCAAATCTTTCATATCAAATTTATTGGCCAACATTTTTTTTTACTTTAATGATATCATTATTGTTACCAATAATTCACATATCATCTATATACAGACACACAATGACATACCCATTTTGAGTGTTCTTTGCGTAAACGCATTTATACACTCATTTATCTTGAAATTATTTGACATCATCACATTGCCTATTTTTTTCATGTCATTGTTTATGTGCTTGGTTTAGTCCATAATACAAGGACTTAACAAGTCTATATACATTCTTCTATTGTCCTGGAATAATGAACCTTTCAGATTGTTCCATATATATTTTTTCATCTAAATTACCATTTAAGAATGCGGTTTTAACATCCATTTGATGAACTTTTAAGTTATTCAGCGTTGTTATAGCAATTAATAATTGGATGGATGTAATTATTGTAGTTGGAGAATAAGTATCAAGGTAGTCTACTTCCTTCCTTTAGTAACAAGTCTAGCTTTGTACTTATCAATTGATCCATCAGACTTCATCTTCTTATTGAACATCCATTTACAACCTAAATGTTTACTTCTTGTTGGAAGATCCACCAGTTTCTATGTATGACTTTACATGATGGATTCAATTTCAGTGTTAATAGTCTCTTTCCAAAAAGGAGTTTCAGGAGAAGACACGACTTCTATAAAAATTTGAGGCTTATTTTCTAACAAAAAAGTTAGAAAATCAGGTCCAAGAGACTTTTCAGTCCTTGCCCTTTTACTTTGTCTAAGCTCTTCTTTTTCTTCCATAGAATTTTGATTGATATCTCCTTGAACATGAGTTCGTTTAAGAGAACTATTAACTTGAGGATCCTTAACGAAATATATCTTCAAAAAATGCCGCGTTCCTGGATTCAATAATTCCATTTACATGTATATCCGAAACATCTAATTTATGCACAAGAAACTGGTATGCACTATTGTTAGTAGTGTAACTAATAAAAATATTGTCAATTATCTTAGGTCTTATTTTTCCCTTTTAGGGATAAGAACAACTACTTAGCTAGATACCCCCACACTTGTAAGTATTCATGGCAGGTTTCTCCTTCCATAACTCATGTAGTGTTTTATCTGTTTGCTTAAGAGGTAATTTATTGAGAATGTGATCTGCAGAAAGCAATGCTCCCCCCCCCCCAAAAAAAAAATGTGGTAAACTGGAACTTATCAACATAGCATTTATCATTTCTTTCAATGTATGGTTCTTGCATTTGGCAATACCATTTTGTTGAGGTGAATAAGGAGCGGTAGTTTGGAGTATAATACCATGCTCAGAATAAAATCCTTGAAAGGGATATTCATATACACCTTTTCAGTCACATCTCAAAATTTTAATCTTTTTCGCTAAGTTGATTCTCAACCTCGTTTTTATAATGTTTGAATATTTCTAAGGCTTCATTCTTGCTTGATAAGAACAACTACCTTAGCTAGATATCCCCACACTTTTAAGTATTCATGGTAGGTTTCTCCTTCCATAACTCATATAGTGTTTCTCTGTTTGCTTAAGAGGTAATTTATTGAGAATGTGATCTGCAGAAAGCAATGCTCCCCCCACCCCCCCAAATTATGTGGTAAACTGGAAATTATCAACATATCATTTGTCATTTCTTTCAATGTATGGTTCTTGCATTTGGCAATACCATTTTGTTGAGGTGAATAAGGAGCGGTAGTTTGGAGTATAATACCATGCTCAGAATAAAATTCTTGAAAGGGATATTCATATTCACCTTTTCAGTCACTTCTCAAAATTTTAATCTTTTTTGCTAAATTGATTCTCAACCTCATTTTTATAATGTTTGAATATTTCTAAGGCTTCATTCTTGCTTCTTAGCAAGTACGCATAACAATATCTTGTGCAATCATCAATAAAAGTAATAAAATATTTTTTACCTCCTACAGTTTGCACAAATTTTAAATCACATATATCACTGTGAATTAAGTCTAGAGGATTTGTACTTCTTTCTATGGAATGAAAATGAGCTCTCACTGATTTTGATTCAATACATCACATTTATGACTTGGATCAATATTCACTTTAGGAATTACTTCTAAATTTACTAATCTACGTAATGTGTTATAATTAACATGACATAATCTATCATGCCAAACATTACAAGCCTCGAGCAAATAAGCAGGATAACTTATTTTATATTAATAGTTATAGGTACAACAGTCAATACATTTATTTTAAATAAGTCATCATTAAGATATCATTTGCCAATATAAACCCAATTCTTAGAAAGTATAAATTTACAAGACTCAAAAACTAATTTTAAACCACTTTTATATAGAAACTAAGCTCTTTCTAATATCAGGAATATGTAGTACATTATAGAGAGTTAACTCTTTACCTGAGATCATCTTTAATATATTTTTGCCTTAACCTTCAACCTTTGACACTGTTGAGTTTCCCATAAAGAGTTGCTTTCCTTGGTTCACCCCACTGTATATCGGTGAAAATCCTTTTATTCAAGAAAATGTGGCGACTAGCTCCAGTGTCCACCCACTATTCATAAGGATTGCTTACCAAATTAACGTCAGAAACAATAGCTGAGAGAACAAGGTTAGTCACTCCAATAAACAACTTATCTTCCTCAGTCACATGTATAGTGTGATTTGCTTTTTGAATTTCTCATTTCCTTTGCGGTTATGTCAATCCTTGGTTTGATGACCAGGCTTGTTCACACAAAGCAATTTCTTTTGAATTTATTAATCTTCTTTTTTATTCATATTTTGACAGGAGTGCTTTCTTTTTTTATTGGTTTCATGCCTTGGACTCCAAAGAATTACTCAATTTGTTTTTAGACATACGGTTGTCTTCCTCAATTCTCAATCTGACAATCAAGTATTCAAGCCTCATTTCTTTACGCTTATATTTTAGATAATTTTGAATTATTTTCAAGATGGACGCAATTTTTCAATTACAGCAACTACTTGGAAAGATACATTATTATCATTTCTTCAGCATGTATCTCGTGAAATAATAGTTGGAGTTCTTGAACTTGACTTATAACAGTCTTTGAATCTATCATTTTATACTCGAGGAACCTTCCAACAATAAATTTCTTTGTGTCGACATCCTTCATTTTGTATTTCTTATCCAAAGACTCCTATAACTCTTTGCAGTCTTCATTGGAGTATACACATTATATGAAGTGTTGTCCAAACCATTGAGAATATGTTTTTTGCATAAAAAACAACATGTTTCCGTGCTTCCACAACAGCCACACTTTGAAGTTCTGTCTCATTCTCTTGGAGCGAAGGGACATCTTCTCTCATAGGAACTTTACAAGATTTAACGTGGTTAAGTAGAACAACATTTTTTGTTGCTATCTTTTAAAATCAGTTTCATTAAACTTCTCTGCTTTCTCACCATGACTCACATGACTCGGAGTAGGGGTAGTGATGACAATAGAACTACTAGCCATTTACCGTCAACAAATGAAATTACACAAGAACAAGTAAAATATACTAACTGTATAAAAAACCCAATTCATGAACTGATTATTTAGTTAAGTTAAATTACTTATATGTGCTACACTAGAGCACACACCCACTGTATCAAACACTGATATATATTTTTAACAACTGCTATTCAATCGGTTCACAAAAAAGACAATCGAATTTAGAAAAACACTTAATACCAATCTCTTTATACACAACAATTGAGTATAATAGAGCACAAATGAACACCCAGTAACGAATCACTATTATTTGATTTGATTACACACCCAACTATACACTTGCAGATTCGGTTACTAAAAAAACTAGTCAAAACACACAAGTGCAAGTATCAAACTATACGTAATCAAATAAAAGAACAAATTGATTTTGATTCTTTTTATGGCAATCAGTGCATGCAAAATACTTTTTTTTGTCTAAGGCATGCAAAATACTTTTTTTTGTCAAAGGCATGCAAAAAATACTTAACTATCATTCGATATTCAAAACGACAAGGAAGACGGAACATATATAAGCACAATACCATAGAAGAGAAAAGTAATTTGTCTTAAGATTGTTGAAAAATTTAATGAATACGATATTGGGATCTCATCAAAATATGAATAAGAGTTACAATAATATTTAAAATTTCAGTATCTGGAATAAGTTGATGTTAGAGTTGGACTTTATCTCCTTAAGATAAATTTCATCCCTCACAGTACTGTAGGCTTTGTAGCAGTTGTTTTTTAAAATATAATGACTATTCTCTTTCGGAAGCAACACTCAAACTACAAGAATGGCGAACCAAAATATCCAATACTTTCTCTTTGGAATTGTGTGGGGAAGAAGGATGCAAAAGTTAGGAAGATGGAAGAAGTTATTATAATTATTTATAAAAAATTGACAAAGTTGAAATGACTCTTCAAATTGCCAGTTAATTCTACCAATAAACTTTAGTTAATTCTAATTTAATAAATTAAATTTGTTCCAAAGTTAGTTAAAGTTTCTAAATCAAACCAATTTTCATTCAAATTTCCTAACACTTGCAACCCTAAAAAAGTTAAGTAATTGTATTAAATAGGCAAGTTTTGAAAACTAATTTAAAATACAAGTGTTTAGTTAATTTTTTTTGAAGCCAACACCAACTAATACGAAGGTGAGACATATACTTTTAAAGAGTATTATATACGATTAGTTAAAAATATATGCACAAAATTATCCATAAATGATTTTTCTAGGCATATGCCGCTTTTAATGTATTGTAGATTTTGTTACATTGATTTAAAAAGTTATAATTATTACAAAAAACTTCTAGTTATTAACCTTCAATATTTTATGTTCTAAAAAATTATTCAGTTTTATAATATCTAGTCTCTACTATTTTGAAGTAAAAAATAATATAAACTATTTTTCAATTTCATTCATTTCACTTACATCCATTTTACAAAACATAATTAATTGAACAAAATTTTCTTTTTAAATATTGGCTAGTCATAAATATTAAGTATTATATTATTTTATCAAATTCTAATTTTATTTTATTATAGTTTAAAAAATAATATCTAATTGTTAATTTATTTAAAATTATTATCAATCTTTTAATATTGTCAATCTCAAAATATAGATTTTAAATATATTAGTCCTTACTTTCTAATACTTCTGTTATTTAGTCAAGTCTAAGTCCCAATATATGGATTATATCAATTAGTTGGATGTCTGCTATATCAATCTACATGATCGTACTGATTAGTCCGAACTAGCACATGACATTATCAGAGTGGGCCAAAAAAGTCTAAGTCCGCACCTTTAATTTTACGTGAGCGTGCCAAATGGGTCTAAGTCTAACCTAACTCAAGGAAACTATGATATAGGTTCTTTACTATTTCAATTAAGAAGATTTTTTAATTAAATAGAAATGACAACATATATAGAGACTAGAGTGAAGTAATGTTATATTTAACTTAAACAATATATACTACAAATAGGTCAAAAAATTCTTAAAAGTTTACAGATGATGTAGTGAGGATGGAAGAAAAAACTTGAATTGAACCATAAAACATAGTGTTAGTGAAGGCGATGAAGTGATTGAGGTACCAAACTAAAGTACACTACTACTATAATTACCTCGTCATGCGTATGATATTAGCACTAAATTAAGCCAACTTCTTAGATAGAATAGGAATGCTGCAATTTCTGGTCTTGAGTATGTTATAAAGTGTGTGCATGTTCTCTACTTCCTCTGCCTCTAGTATTTATAGGTGTTCCGCTTCAACCATTGTTGAAAACTGTTACCTCTCACGATCATGAAAATTACTTGATACCCATATTTAGTCGTTTTCCCACCAAGTAATCGCTCTTTATCCACAATCATGGCTTCCCATGATTGTCTTCTTCTTTTTCAAGTCTCGTGCAGCCATGTGTTTTGATTTTAGAGGAACATTTGACCTGATTATGATCTTTGGATTTTTGAACTTATAGGCGTCGTGACATGTTGACACAGAGCATGTTAGTAAACTTGTATAAAAAAATAATAGCCTTATCGATTAAATAGATTATGTACTGCTAATTCTATTGACTGGCCAGAAAGTAGAAAGTTAAGATATTTCAATCTACACGTGGGAGCAGAGGCAGAGCCATGACTCAATTTCAGTGGGATCATTGACTAGTTCTGCACATCTTATTTTCTATTTACAGTGTATTTTATATTATTCTAATATATATATATATATATACATATACCGACCTCAAGACGACTTTGTTTAGAACTCGAAGAAGACTATAAATATGAATCCATCGCTTTTATTGATTTTCTTTTGAAATTTTACATAGATGGTAACGTATCAGGAAAATTGTCAAGCTAGTTGTATACTTGCTAACTTGCATATGTAAAGTATTCAAACAACTAAGAAGATGCATTTGGAATTGTGATTTTCATATCAGATAATATCTAATTGACTTCAATTTCAAGATTATGTCATTATCATTAATTTCTATACCAGTGATGAATTTTGCATCAACCAACCAAATAAGTAATCAACAACAAAACTATAAAACAAGAACATCACAAAAATTGCAAAAAAATTGCAGAAGTCACAACCAAATAAGTAGTCAACACCTCTGATACGAACAATTAAATAAGTAATACAAAATTACAGAAACCGTAAATTTGCAGAAATCGATAAGGGAAACATTCACGAAATAATAATTACGAGAGAGAGACATTAGCAGAAAGAGATAGTGAGTAACATATATATATATATATATATATATATATATATATATGAGAGAGAGAGAGACCTCGCCGTAGCTCTTTCAGACTCGTAGGGACTCAGTCGCGACTCGCAGGGCTCCGTCGTGATCGGGCTTAGGGAGGAGGATGAGTTTTTGGAGAAATTAAAGGATTTTAGGAAATTTGAGGATTTTTAGGGATATTAGATTTTTGAGATACTATGATCCGCGTATGATCTACGAAGAATGAGTAGGACTTTCAATCTTCTTTATTCTTCTCTTACCTGAAAATTATTTGTGCCCATGATGATAAATCAGAGGGTAAACAAGTATTAATTAATACCGTCATGCGTTCTAGTACGGACTGTTAAACCTATCATCCATATCTTTAAATCAAGGTTGATATTTGATTATTTTTCAACCGTGTGTATTTTTAAAGCATAAACGTTAACAGTATATTTATAAATAAATATTTTTTGGAGTGGCCTAACAAAAATAAAGAAATGTTTTGTTACGCCAGGGACATTTGATCGAAATCTCAAATGTAACATCCTTTTCTTTTTTATTCTCTTTTATTTGTTTTTTACTGCAATTTTTTTACAATTTGGACCCGGTCCATTTGCTCGAGCAGGTGTAGGAGTTACATTTACACGAAAGCCCTTGTAACTAATTGATAAATTTTACATAATAGATAATTTTAAGGGCGTGCTTTAAAAAATAGTAGATTTTTAATAGACTTAAATAAATAATAAATTTCTTAATTAGTCAATAATTTTATATTAAATTGACCTTCATCTATATATAATATGTTAGATATTTAATGTTTACATTATCAGAATTCGTTACAACTGGTTGATGACGTGACACTAAAAATTTGTTATTTACCTTATTACAATTAGAATCAATCATTAAAAGTAGAATATTTTCTTATCAGAATTAGCTAAAAAATGAAACTAGAATCAATCATTGATTATCATCTAATTTAATCAAGAATAAAAAATAACATTTAAATTAAAAGACAATAAATTTTAAATATTTAATTAAATATAAGGACCACACCAAATCTGATTATGAAATCTGTATATCAAATTTTAAAACCGTCAACTACAAATTCATCAACAACTAGTTGATGACGTTACACTAAAAATCTGTTATTTACCTTATCATAATTAGAATCGAATCATTAAAATTGGAATATTTTCTTATCAGAATTAGCTAAAAAAAGAAACTAGAATCATTCATTGATTATATCATCTAATTTAATTAAAAATAAAAATAAAAATTACTTTTGAATTGAAAGACAATAAAAAGTCTAGGATTGGGATCTGAGCAAGAATTTTGAAATATTTAATTAAATGCAAGAATCTCACCAAATCTGATTATAAAATCTATAACGAAGTTTTAAATCGTCAACTATGAATTCGTCAACAGTTAGTTGATGACGTTGCACTAAAAATCTGCTATTTACCTTACTAGAATTAGAATCAATCATTTAAATTAGAACATTTCCTTATTAGAATTACCTAAAAAGAAAACTTGAATAAATAATTGATTAACATCTAATTTAATTGAAAATAAAAATATAAAATAACGTTTGAGTTGAAAGATAATAAATTCTGGAATGTCTAATTAAATGTAAGGACCCCGCCAAATCTGATTATAAAATTTGTAAATCGAAGGTTAAAATTCTCAACTATAAATTCATTAACATTTTGTTGATGACGTGACACTAAAACTGCTATTTACCTATAATTTGAAAAAACCCGCTACTTCTTAAATTGACTTTCAAAACTTGTCTATTTAGTGCAATTACTTTAACTAATTGGACTTATACTGTAGGTTTAGCCTAAACAAAGGCCCACCTTCTGTATCGAGCCACACACCGTGAATCCTTTACCATTAATTATTGGAGGAAATTGCATTTTTCACCAGCTTTTTTAGGGACGTTCTACATAAATATCCTTTTTTAAAAAAATGCATGTACGGCCTTTTTTACACGTTGTATTCTTTTGATAATTTTAAAAACTTCTTTCCTTTTCTACCGCTTTCTTCCAGAGCTATGGATTTCAGTTCACGCGTGGGTTGCTATCTTCCCCGAAACCTTAGCTCTGAAATCAGATGATTAGGTTTTGCTTCGAGCTGTGAGTTTCTTGGTTAGATCGTTATTTTTTAGTTGTTCCTCTTCCTTCGATCGTGATCTCCAGATATTTCTTTTCTTTTTGCTTCTTAGAATCTTTCTTCTGCTGTTTCATTCAACTAGATCATATACATTATTGTACATGATCTTTTTTAGGCATTCTTTTTTCATTCTAGTTCATGTTCTGTTCTTATTTCATTCAAGATCATGTACGTTGTTTCTCTTAGTGTATGTTGTTCATAATGTAACTATTTTTCAGTTTGTTGCCCTGCTACCAATTATTCATATGTTTTCTTCTATTTATGAGTTTGTGATCTTTGTCTAGCGTGATGGTCTTTCTTGTTTCTTCTATTTTTTTGTAGACATCTTAATTAAATGCATATGTCACTCCTAACAGCACACATAAAGCATATATTCTTAGGCTAGTATTTTAATTATATTTTGTCAGTACTAAATTTATATACATTACGGGTTGTATGATTAGTATTTGTGAACACCTTCTGGCATGCTGACCTTAAACATTTCTGAAAGTATTAACAATGTTTTAGTTGAAGCACGTGAACTTCCTATTATGCGGTTATTGAAATTCATACATCAGATGGGTTTAAGATGGTTTTACGAGCGTAGAACGACAACATCATTTTTGAAAATGAAGCTTACACCGTGGGTTGAAGATCATTTAAGAGATGAGTACATCGTTGCTCGAACTATATTAGTATGTGTCATGTACTTATTTATTATATGGTTCCATTTAACATAATGATTATTTGTAACTTTTTTTTACTGCTTTTCAGGTTGGTTCATCCGACGTAAATGAATTTCATGTTAGTCATGGTGATATTGTATATGTTTTGAACATGGCTAGTCGTGTATGTTCATTCAGAGGTGGGATTTGGATCATATTGCATGTGCACATGCTTGTGCTATCTTTTGCAATCGAAACTTGAGTTCATATTCATATGTTAGTGATTATTTTTCAAGTATGGAATACACTTCAACCTATAAAGGCATTGTTCACCTATTAGGAAATTGGAACATGTTACATATTCAAGATGAAGGACAATTAAAGATACTATCTCCAAATGTGAGACGTTCAGCTGGGAGATCAAAGAAGCAACGTATTCCATCTATATGTGAAACTAGGTGAAGTGTGAAGTGTAGTCGTTGTGGTCAAGTTAGTCACAATAAAAAACGTGCAAGAACCCGATTCGTGCTTCATTTTCTAAGAATAGCAAGTAGACATTTCATTAATGCAACATTTGACATTGCCTTAAGTTTGTATTTTTATAGTTTATGAACATTTATTTTCTATAAAGTTCCATTCATATGGTTTTTTGTATGGACAAACTTCCATTCAAACTGTACTTTTATTATATATTTCAATTTTACTTATTGTTTTTTGAAATTTACTATTTAAAACTACTATTTATGTGTACTTGTTCATGGGCAGGAAGTTTCATAGACTGTCCTGTGTTTAACAGTTTCATAGACTGATTGAGTAAATAATTTATTTACCGGAACTTGATGAATTGAAAAGGGAATGCCTATTTTTACATAATGCCTATTTTTCCAGCAGCTGCACAAAAAATCATACAATCCAGCACTCAATTACAACGTTGATAATCAAAATATTAATCTTTTTCATTCAGCACAATGAGTAACCATTAACAAAATCATCCATGCATCAATATCTAGTCATAACCTACTGAATACTTAAAATCTATGCTTCAATATCCACCATTAACAAACCCAAGTACTATAAAACAGATTCTAAAAAAACTACTAACGAACTAGAAACCAGTTTCTAAAACCCATACCAAATATCAACATTCAACATAAATAAACTAATGTTTCGGATCTTATAAATCAACCATATAACCAACTATCTAGTTAAACTGTGATCCAAGAGAAAAGTTTGGTCCTTCTTCAAGTGATGTTGGCTTCTTGACTTTCTTATTTCCCTCACACACATATGATTTTTTAAGAACTTTGCTTTTCTTTACCAACCATCTTCTTTTCTCATTTTTGAAGAGCCATAATTTTTCTTCAAATCCTTGACCATTATTGTGTCTTTTTTGCCTCCATGTTCAGCATCTATGTTGTCTTCATTGTTATCATCACCCTTGTTACTATCTTTATTGGCAGCTTCTGGTTCTTTTTCCTTGTCAACCTCATCATTCTTGTCCCCTTTCTCTTGTTCACTGTCCTATACATCAATATAAGTTATATAAGTATTCATGTTCATACTTTTATGAGGAACAATATAAAAATTTCTTACCTCCTGTCGCTGGCCAGGTTATTTGTCAAGTCTTTAAAAAAAATTCTCGATGTCATTTGATATTGTCATCAAGGTTACAAATATCAAATGCAATTGCTCTTTTGTTTCAAAATCTCCCCCTCGTCGACTTGTTTCTCCTTCTCTTACTTTCTCTCATGGTGTTCCCATCAATTGCTCAAATGGGACTTCTTCATCTGATTGGACAACAATAGTTACTGGTTCCTTCCCTTTTTTTGTTGACTTGCTTATGGTATAGAATGGAGCCATGTACGTTGCATCTAATTCTTGCCTTGTGGGTTTCATTGGCGTAAAAAATTGGGTAGCTGTTTGATCTTTTGTTATGTAAGAAAAAAGGTTAGTAAGAAGCATATTTTACAACAACTGTAAATAAATTTATATACTAGTAAATAAACTACATACCCTATTCATGTTAAAAACTGTGTTGGCCAGGTCCTTCCATGATGGCTGCTTATGGGATTCTCAGTTTCATATTCTGGGCATTTTCATGGCTATTCTCTTTGCATACTGGTTTTTTCTATTTGAAATGCTAGGGATAATCTCATATGCCCAAACAATCAAGGCACAATCCCCTAACACCATATCCTGTTGCATCCACGTGTTTTGCATAATCCTTTATACATTCTATGGTTAGCTCATATGACAGCCTCCTCCACGGGTACTTCTAAGAAATCTCATCATCATCAATCATGTCGATGTGTTGTATGTCGATCTTGATGCTTTCTTGCCTTTCTGATAGACAATTTTCCAAGAAGTATAACCTTGCAACTTTTATCGTGTACTCCTTCTTTTCTCCTTGCATTGTATAAAATGAGAATGCAAAGTTCTTTCGGGTTATTGACTTCACTCCATGGACTCCCCGTTGGCATCCCTCTTTTCTGAATGAGTGGATACTCAAGACAATTCAGCCATGTTACAAGGGCAAATTCTTTCATACCAAAACTTACAACTGTTCCATCAAAATTAAAGCAGACCCCATTCGTTTTGTTGACATTTTGGCACTGTCATCTTTGTAGGTGCATAAACAGTTATGATAGGAAGCTATGAATCTCAGCGTCAAGTAAATGCCCAAAACATGTTTCCTTGAAACATCTTTGTTGTTTAGCATTCAAAATATTCTTTATGGTTGCTATGACGGAGGGGCATGAGTACATGTTTATCCTCTGCTTCGCATTCCACTTGTTTGGTAGAATAAGCAGTGGGTTGTTCTACATTGGTAAATAAATTATATCAGTCCAGTATCAAATTTATTGACAGATATCATTTTTAGAGATGATTTACCTTTGACTTGTATGCGGTGTCGTAGTCAGCTTCCTTTTCAGATTCTTGTTCTACTTGTTCTTCTTCATCAGCTTCTTCTTCATCAGATTCTTCTTCAATATCACTCTCTTCTTCTTTAGCTTCTTCGTCATTGTCTTATTCTTGTGTTTCTTCCTCGTTGTCTTCTTCATTGTTGTATTTTATATTTGATCTTCTTGTATTCTATTTTATTTTTCATCTTCAAGTTGGGTAGGTTGTGTTTTCTCTTATTAGGTTGTAGGTTGGGTTTCATCTTCTTGGGTTGTAGGTTGTGTTTCAAACAACCCTTCTGGTTCTTGTAGCTATAGTAGTTTTGTTTGTTGCTGGTGTACTTCCTTTTTCTTTTGTCTATCTTCCATTCTTCGAACTTGTGATCTCGTTCTACGGGTTGATCCTTCTGGTTGTTTTTTTTATGTTTTTATGGGATTTATTTTTTTTTCGTGAGGCATCTGTCAATTATAATAACACAATTTAAGCATATAAACATTCATATTCTTACACTAGTATTTAAATTAGATATCAACGGTATCGAATTTATATACATTATACATAACCAGTGTGCTATGCTCAATATATTTCAGAATATTATGCTCATAAACAAAAATGTAAATCTTTCTACTTATGGTTAATGTAAGTTTTTGTAACTAAATTTGATAGTAGAAAATGTATTTAGTAGATTTATTGAAATTACAGACTTATCATGCATTTACAAGGCACAAAATTTCTAGATAGTAAACTAAAACTAAAGAAAATAAGATTAAGTCACTAATATAGATACTAGTAAAATGTACAGAAGAAAAATCAAAGCAAATAGAGATAATGGAAGCTTTTGTAACTAAATTAGATACTAGAAATATGTATCTAACATATTTTTTGATATCTGGGACTTAATATGCATCTAAAGTACTGAAACTTAAAAGAACAAGATTAAGTCACTAATTTAGATACTGGTAAAATGTACAGAAGAATTTCTTACTTGTTGTTGCGAAATGTTTTTGTAGCTTCGATTTCCTTTTATTGAATCTTCCCCACTGTTGCCTTTCCGTGCATGTTGGAGTTTTTCGTGCTTTTTGTGCAGGTTGGAGCAATGGAGTAGTTGGTTTTCATTTTCGTGGGTATTCTGGGTTTCGTGGGTATTTCGACGAGGGAGTGTTTTTAATGATGATCCGTGTATTTTTTAATCGGATGGTCAGTGTTATAAAACTTGCACACGTGTCAACGATCGGGGAGTGTGTATCTTTGTAATTTATTTTGTTTTCCCATTTTTCTTTCCTGCATCAAAATGAGCGTTTCATTTTCGGGCATTTATTTCAGTTATATGGGCGCTATAGTTACACGTGTTGTGGCCATTACACGCGTAACTATAGCGCGTGGACTCTGGGCCCTTTTCATGAAGGGTCTAATGGTAAATGATGAAAGCTATTTACCATTATACACTAGGCTGCCCGATCATTCTTGTAATTACAAAGTTAGGCGACCATTTGTCTAGTTCTCCCTAATTATTACGAAGTTAAGTAAATGTCTAAATAATTAAAAAGATGAAAATGTTCTTCAACAACTTGACTGATGTGAATAAATTAGTGGCTAACATCCAACCTGTGGTGATTTAATGTGATATTTTTTTAAATTTGGTCATTTTTACAAAATATTTGCTCCATTTACTTAACTTTTACTTTAAAATTTATATTTTTATCATTTTTCGTAAAATATGCGCGAAGAATAAGAAGAATATTAATGTTTATTTTAACATCAAGCAGAGTTTTTATTATACGAGTTGTCTCGAGTCAGTCTATCTCAATACTTCATAGAATTTTATAACTTTGATGATGGATTTTAAATATGATATGGCAAGCTTTACACTGTTCAAATCTTAACTTTCAACTAATGTTTGTTTGTAAATGATGAAGGAAAAAATTAAGCATGACTGAGAAACTGAAAATTATGCTTATAATTGAAATATTTGTGGAAAATGATCAAATAATTTGTTTTTACAACTGAGAAAATGACCAAATAATTAAAATAACCGAAAATGTCACTATCTTTGCTCTTAAGGGGTGACAAGTGTGTGAGTATGGTTGTACGCTGTTACAAGTAAAGTCATTGAGTTGGCATGAATTTATTGGCTGAAACCTTTTATTACTTTCTATCATTGGATGCCACTTTGATGTTGACGGGTTTGATAACTAGGGTACTCCTCAGATTCTTTGGGATCCAAAATTAAGGATCGTTTGGTTTTCCGTTTTTAGTTGTTTTTCTTTTTTGTTCTAACTACTTTTTTTCAATACTAATAGAAAAGTTAATACTTCGGACATGCTAAAATAAATTAAAAAATGTAAAATTTAAATTAATATGAAACGGTGAAATAAATATTATTTTTAAAAATAATTATAAATATAAATTAAAAGTAAAATAATAATAATAAATATATTTGTTTGTTTGTAATATTGTTGAAATTACATAATATATCATTGTTATTTGAATAAAATAGAAAATGATTATTCGATAATTTTTAAGATTTTATAATACTAAGAGATAATTTATCTTATTCAAAAATATTTCTCTTGATTTTTCAGATAACATAAATGTTACATAATATTTAATTTTATAAATGCCTAATGAATAAATTATTGTTGATTAAAAAATAATCTTAAAATTCATTGAAAATAATCTTAAAATTTGTTGAAATTCATCTTTATGGACATTTNATATATATAAGATTCATGATTTGGCTATAGATAAGTTTACCATGTCCTAATTAAATGTAAAAGATAGGTAAATAGTTTGAGAAATCGTGGTGAAACACTGCACTAAGATTTTTAAATGAATAATTTTACGCCGATAAAACAATTGATTAAGTTTTAAATGACTAAATGGTAGTCAATCATTTATAGATTTGTGTTTTATGACCTATTAAACTGATTTAATAAATTAGTCAATGAATATTTGACACATGATCACTTAGTCACTCAAAATTTGATCAATAACTTAGTCGGTACATAGTTAATTTTTTTTTAAAATTATGATCTACAAATTATGTAGTTATTACGATTTATAATCATTGTCGATTATGAAGAAGAGTCTAAAAGAAAGACTAGTAATAAGATCTTTAAATTTTTTTACACTCTTCATAATTGATAGAGATTATAAAAGAGAGACTGATACTAAGATATATACATACTTATTTTTGACTCTTCATAGTCGATTGGGCACATTTCTCATAACATAGGGTTGTTGCTGAAATCTGAGCAACACATGTGTTTCACATTGGTGAGCTGATATTTTGCACACAAGAGCAAAAAACTCTAAGGTAAGTTGACACTGGCGGGAGGTTCCACCTGTTGGTCATCGCAGTGGAAAGCGTGGCCATTTAAAAAGTTTAAACTGTTAATAAATATCAAATTTTTAAATAAAACAAAACTTGCACAACGTCACAAATAAAAACCTTTTATTGAAATTTTTTTTCAATCAGTCAGGTCAATTATATATTACATTAAATTTACAACATACAAGGTTATGAATCATATAGCTCTTGTAGTCTATATCAAACTTCCTTACAAAATCAATCAATTATCCGTCCCACGAAACCTTTACAATGATTAGTAGACTCTGAGATGTACACCAAGATCTTTCAAGTCAATCCTTAAAGTACTAGGACGTGTATGAGCACGTAGAATATTACAAGATATTTTTTCTCTGTCTAGATATTCTCAACACATGAGATCTAAAGATTTATTGAGAATGAATTTTGTGATCTAAATATAACGTGATGATAGGAGATTAATTAACTATTAATCGTAGAGAAAAATCAATCTGGCAATTGTGCTCACAACTCAATTCTCTGATTGATCAACTGATGATCTAATCAACTAATGCCATTCGAATAAAATCTATATCTTATTCTAGATAATGACGTATAAGGTATTTAGAGATAATTAATAATTGATATTTAATCTCCAATTATCCAATATGTGGGACTCACTATATAATGGTGCACAACTGCAGTGTCGCACCGCAATGCAGTTGCCGTGAAGCAACACAGTGCCTCACGGCACTGTGTATCACGTCACACTATAGTGTCATGCGGCACTGCAGTGTTACATGCTTATTGCTGTAGTGCCACATGGCACTACAGTACTCTATGGTGATAAATGATTCTCAATCATTGATCGACACGTGATAATTTTGTAAATTAAATATTTATTTTAATCAGATAAATATCTAGACATTAGTTAATTCAAAATTAACATATGCTGATTTTTCATATCAATTAACTTATCTATTATTTCACAAATAACAAATTTAGTTGATTCAAATTATTATCTAATAATAATTTAACTATCTAATTTCACAAATTAGATATTCTGTCTCACTAATAGATAATTAAAAAAATATTCGATAATTATATGTATATAATTCAGTTAAATATATCATAATTAACAATCACATATAATTATCTCATAATTATGTACTTACCCCAGAATAAAAAATTCATTTACAAGTTAGTCCTTTCTCATGTTCTGAAATATTCACATCCTAGACTGCATAGTATAAATGTGACTTAGGGACCATGGACCTATAATCATAAGGTTCAATAAACCAGCTTATTAATTAAACTCTTTAATTAAATAATCTTATTTATTAATTTTATTATTACTCCACTATAAATATTGAATTCTATCATTACTCCACTATAAATATGAAATTAAACTCTTAGTGATTATAGAATGTATTTATAGAGTATTCTCATGTAGTCCACTGATATAATCAATTCATGTAGCTCTGTCCTCCAATTATTGGTTCTTAAATTAGAACTGGTCAAAATTATCGTTTTGACCCTTCTAATTACCTCTTGATCCTTAAGTACCATCAATCCACTAATGAATGGCTAATTTATAATATTATTATAAATTTGAGCTTAATAGCCATTCAGTTTCAGAATTAATATTTAAGAGAACAAATATACAATCTGAATGAAAACTTAGATTCCAAATCTTGTAAGATCATGTTCCTAGCCATCCATATCACTAAATCTCTAAAGTAAAAGTCACTAGCCTGTTTTACAAACAAACCTTAACGAGTGAATCAAATGATCCAGTAGACATGTATATGAGTTCATGACTAATCAGGTTTCAGACGATCTGCATATTATTACAAACGGCACGTTGATAAAAGTATTAGTTCACATTGGTCTAGTCATATATAATCTCATTATATAAAGTACTTTCACTAAGATGTCTATCCACATCAATGATCCGGATCTAGACACACACATTCATAATGCTTAGTGAACTGTACTAGCAACCATTCATTAAAGATTACATACTTTAATATGTTGATGATAATTTTATTCACTATCTATCATATTAATTCTCTCGTACCAATACATGATCATGGCCCATTAATGAATATGAAATTTACAGATATTTGTATAAATTATTCAACAGTAATTTAACAGAATAATTATAAGAAAAATGTAATCCTCAATAAATCTTCTATCAAAATGTCAATACACATGCTTTGAGGGCATAACCCCCCAACAATTTCTCATTTGCCCTAAAACAAATGTGAGTTGGGATAGGATTCCACACTCTAGCAAATAATTCTTGAATTCTAAATCTAAGCATTCACCGTTTCGATCGGATTGAAGGGTTTTTAATGATTTACCTAATTGATTTTCAGCTTCATCTTTGAAGTCTTTAAACTTTCCAAAACTTTCACACTTTCTTTGCATTAGGTAAGTATAACATATCTTGAGTAATCATCAGTAAAAGTGATGAAATATTCATACCCACCTCTAACTTGTACATTGATCGGTCCACAAACATCATTATGTCCTAGTTCAAGTGGATCCTTGGCTCTCTGGCCATTTCCAGTGAAAGGTCTCTTGGTCATTTTGCCCTCTAGACAGGATTCACAAACAGGAAGAGCTCCAACTTTTAGTTCTCTCAAAACACCATACTTTGTTAACATGTTTAACCTATCTAGATTAATATGTCCCAACCTAAGATGCCAAAGATATATGTTATCACCATCATGAGAAACTCTTTGTCATTTGTCACTATTAAGTTTTGCTACTTTAAATAATTCAGAATTATTTAACGCGCGTTCAGTCGGTTTAAGTATATACAGTCTGTTTATAACTTTTGTATGACAAATACCGAATCCATTCTTAGAAATAATAAACTCTTTATTAATAAAAGAAATTTTGAATAACTGTTCTTGCAAAAATGAAAGAGAAATCAAATTTCTCGAAAATCCAGGAATATAACATACATTGTTGAAAACCAAGTAATTATATCCAAAAAGTAAACGGAATGTCCTGAATGCTTCAGTTGACACAAGCACACTACTGACAACTCTCAAAACGACATCGCCATCAGCCAACTCCCTTGACGAATCAAGCATCTGTAAAGAAGAACATACATGATTAGTGGCTCTTGAATCAAGTATCCAGGATGACAAATCATATTCCACTAAGCAAGTTTCAAGTACAAGTAAATCATATTTACCTTTCTTTTTCAACTCAGAGAGATACTTGTTACAGTTTCTCTTCTAATGACCTTTAACCCCATAGTGAAAACATTTTCCATTGGGCTTGTTGTCTCTCTTATTTTTATTGACTTTTGGGGATGTCTTAGATTTCTTCCATTTCTTGTTCTTACCTTTGCCCTTACTATTGATCTTCTTCCTCTTATTACTTTTAACAGTGGAAGAAGGCTTTTGCTTGATAACATTTACCTCGCCCTCTTTGGTCATTCTAAAGTTGAGTGACTCAAAAGTTTGCAGTTCATTCAACATTTGTATCATGTTGAATTGTAACTTGTTCATAACATAGTTGATCATGAATGTAAAAAAAGTTGGTGTGAGCGACTCAAGTATAATGCTAATTTGAGTCCGGTCATCAATGGTCGTCTCATGTACTTCTGCCTCGTCCATTATGTTGATCATGTTCAAAACATATTCTCGCACAAAATTGCCCTTTTCTCATCTTAGTTGTCATATAACTCCTACTGGCCTCATGACGACTTTGATCATAGTGCTGCCCAAATATCGCCTGTAGAGATTCCATAATCTCATAGGAAGTCTCCCTGCTTCCATGCTTGGTTCTCAGTACATTTTACATTATCACAAGCATGTAGTATTTCACCTTGTTGTTTGATATGATCCAAGCATCATATATATCCTTAACATTCTTAGGGGCATTAGCAGCAGACTCCTCAGGACATTTCTCAGTAAGAACAAACTTATGGTTCTCACAAATTAGCATTAAGTTCATATTTGATTTTTAATGTACGAAATTATCATCATTCAATTTCTCAAGAGCGAGTAAATCAGTAACAGAGTTGCCTATGGTAGACATAATAATGAGAACTGAAATTTAAAACATACAAGATCCAATATAATTGATAAAAATCTAGAATTCAAAAAGTAAATGTGATGCATGAATTCAACATAATAAACACACAAATTTAACAATTACCAGTCACGATAAAACAACCCAATGATTAATGTGATGCCTTAGAGTCAGTCAGCTTAACCTCAGACTATCTATGTGACATTCTCATCCTTATTAATTAAAACTTAAATTTTTTTATATTTTCTCTAACAACAACAATAAGGCATGGCTTGTTCGGTCAAGTCAAAACAATCCACATGAAATCTTAATTGTAGCTTTTTGAGTGTAACCCATCATTTCTGATTCTATGACTTCATTTAGAATATGCTGGCTTAGGGTCGGTCAAAACTAAACTACATCACTTCCTTCTATCTTCTTAAGAAGTCCAACCTTGGTATTGTTACAGCTTGAATCCTTCCTTATGGGGATGAAAACAAAGCCATCTCGAGGCCCTTACTGCACCTCACGATGTTGTACTAATGATGGAGACCATATGTTACATACACATGTCAATCTTCTCCCACTCACTATTTTAGGATTATGTGTTTCCATTTTTAACTAATTAATTAATTCCAAATTAATTATTAGTTAAAATAATAACCACATGAATATTCAATAATTAGTTATACCAATCTCATTGGTCTAAGTTCATTAAACTTTCTAAAGTGCCTAAGTCATAATCAGGTGAACTTAGATTAACTAATTAATTATATTCATCAAAGTTTCATAAAACTCTTTTACTAAATTCGGTTATCATAAAGATTACCATGCCTTTAGTGTGCTGTGATTACCAGATTTTAATTAATTAAAACCTCGCAGTTTATATGCAATTGATTTCATAAAACAATACATATAAACTTATTAGGACAATCCTAATAATCATATTTCTACTGATGAGATGCATCATCAAATAAAATTGTGTGAGATTTTCATGTATGACATGTGATCGACTAATGCATGGACATGTTATCAAACATAAAAAATATTATAATTATTTAATAATTAAATAAAATAATAATGGACCGAGTGACTTTGGGTATTTTCAAATTACAGCTTTTGAAATAAAAAATAAAATTACAAAGCAGGTTTCAAGAATACATATTTCCCAAATATTGCATTCTCCTCTGATGTCCATCTTCATAATCTTCAAGCTTCGAACAAAAAACCCTTTAAATTATGAAAAAATATTTTTCTTAATCAAAATTAATTTCTATAATTATCCCCTTACAAAAATTTGACTTTGACGTAGTCAAATAAACTCTTTATTTCATTTGGTCAAACTCGGGTCAAACCCAATCAATCTATTAATTTGAAATTTTCATAAAATTAAAAATTAATAGTTAATTTTTAAAATTACATTAATTTCAAAAATTAAAAGGATAATTGATAGATTTAAGGTTATTATCAAAATCTTCAGTGATAGGGTTAGTTGGTATCACGGTTTCTGCCAAACTTTCCTAAATGTAACAACAGTTGCCACCGACCACCGACCACCGCCGCCGGCTGCTGATTTTCTGGCAACGTCGCCAAAGTAGTAAATTCTGGCGACATTTCCGGTAATCATTAATCATCGGCACCAGCACCAAAAATCCATTTTTCGGCGCCAATGCTTGAATTCTAAGAGAATTCCTATTTCTTTTCTTTTTCCTCCATCGTTCGTCTCATGCATTCTTCATCTTTTAGCAATCAGAATAATTATAATAAATATTTAAAATAAAGTTACAAAAATTTTTACTCCAAAAAACGACTTACACAAGATCTAAGGTGTCGCAACGTGCGTGCGACGCGGAGTGACGATTTAAAAAAAAATTCATTTTTTTAGGAAAAAGAAATTTAGAGTCGCCACCAATCATTTTAGGGTGTGATTAGTCACCCAATTTTAAGATGAAAATTTTTTTGGTCTATGAAAACTCAAAGTTGGTTCGGGAGTCGTTTGTGTGTGGGGAATGTATTAGCACCCCACAACACCCATTGTAAAATGGTTACAAAATTTAATCAAATGCTATCCATTTTTTATTTTAAGGCAAATGTTAAAGAGATTTATTTTTGAATGTCCCATTTGAGGAATTTTGTTTCATAGAAATGAACAAAATAAATTACTTTTAATGGGTGGTTCAAAGACCATTAAAAAAAATTATTTTTTTTGTATTCTCATATCTTTTTAAATCAAAGCATTGTTAGAGTTATTCTCGGTATCCCAAGAATAACTCCTCACCTCAGTAGTTCGAGAAGTTTGGTATCCCAAAAATCTCAAAGTCCATCGTCGGCCTTTTTT
>QANY01000572.1:0-11862 GCA_003255025.1 Datisca glomerata
TTCATTTTTTGACAACAACTATTCCTACACCGCATAGTGATGTTAGGAGAATCACTGTCAGAACTTGAGGATTCAGTTTCAGAGGATTCATGAGTTTCATATTCTCCTAAATATTCACTATTATTTTCATAATAATCTATTGTTTCTAAGATTTTAAACAATTCATGTTTATCTTCTTCAGAAATTTTTAATTGATTAATTTTATTCTTAACTTGACAAGTATTTGAAATGTGACATTTCTGCCAACATTTAAAACATGTAATATTTCTTTTATAAAAAAATTTATTAAACCTTTTCTGGAATAAATTTTATTCCTAGAGAAATGTTTATCAAAATTTTTATTCTTGGAAAAGTTTTGGTCAAAACTTTTATTCTTATGTTTGTGGTAATTTTTCCTATAGGGCTTGTGAGACCTTTTAGGATTTAAGTGAAATTTTTTCCTATTTTCTGAGAAGGGGCAATAGAGGGTAAACCATATTGCTCACAAAAGTTACTTAATTCCTATTTAGCAGTTTTACTTTCTTTTTTAACTTGTTTATTGATTTTCATATCAGCACACATTTTTAATCCTTCTTTTTCTATTATAGTAATTATTATTCCATAGATTAGACTATCATAGTCTAAATTTCCTAGGTCATTACTAAGGATTGTCCTTAAATTATACGCAAAGAGATTGGGTAATCCATTAATAAATTTTTCTTCCCAAAAATGTTCATTAATATCATCCATTGACATAACTCTGGGAAAAAATATATTTTTATACCAATTAAAATCACTTAAGGTTGGACACCTAAGATTTTTTAATTGATCATGAATACGCGAAGTAATATTACTTGGCGTACCAATGAAGTGTTCAATTATTGTATAAAGGAGTGTATTAATTTCATCAGGTATTGTTTCCTGATTTTCTCTAATAATTGAGTTTCCGTCAGCACCAATCTTTACTGCTGAAAGAATGACAATTTTAGATTCTTCTGTGAGGTGTTTTTCCCACCAGAAATGGAGCATTCATGTGAATCCTGTGACTAAAAGATTTATTACTTCTTCATGAAGTAAATTGTGGGTGGTAATGTAGATGTTAGCTACCATTACCATGTGTTGTATTTTATTGAGAACTTCCTATTCAGAAAGTCCATCAATATTCCACTCATATAATTTTTCTGCAGAAATAGAAAATTGATTAACAAGAGAAGATTCAGTAATTTGAATATTTAGAGGCATATGTTTCTTAAGCCATTTCCTTTCTAACTTATTAATTTCTAAATATTTAAATATTTTTTCATTATAAAATTCACTTATTGTAGATGATTCATAGGTTGATTGTGACCTATGGCTATCTGAATCTGAATTATCATCTTAATTAATTACTTTCAATTTTTAAAATATTTCACCAATCTTTTTAGACTTAGTTTCAAATTCTGAACTACTGTCTTAGTTGACAACCATAACAGACGAAGATGACTCAATAGATTTATTTTTTAATTCATGAATCATTTTATCAATCCTTTTATTAATTTGAATAATTTTTAAGTGGTTTTATCTGAAAGATTTGTTAATGGTTTTTCTTTTAGGGTTTCATTAGATTTAGGTTCATTAAGAACATCAACCTTATTCTCAATCGTATCTAATTATTTACCTATAATAATTATACTCTGGTTAGTATAATTGAGTTATTCAACTACTTTTTTGTTTGTTTAGACCTTCCCAATCTGGTTAGTATATCTCTTTACCTATTACGTCTATTTAGATTGGGTGGGTCATTATTGTGTTGGGTTAGACCTTCCCAATCTGATTTATATTCTTGGCTCAGGGTTCCTATATTCAGAACAAAGAGTTGAGAATTAATAGAGTGAAGGCTTCCTTGGAAATCCGATCTAGTGGGTGCTTTAACTTCATCAGATTGATCAAACTTATTATTAAAGACCGGATGACTAACTTGAGAACTTATGTCTATGCCTTTAAGTCTTAAATTTTTAATTTGTAAAATTTTTAATTCTTGTTCTAATCGTTGAATCCTAAGTTTTTGATTATTATTAATGGATGATTCGAAAAAGGAATTCCTAAGGGTACTAGACTAGCTATACTCTCTAATTTGTGGACTAGAACTAAAAAATGATTGAACGTTAATTTTAACAGTACCATCCATGTATTGCTGGATGTAATCTACATCTTCAATTGGTCTTTGTATTGGAGTAGGTCGATTCTCATTAGTTTTAAGCCAATTTTTTGGTAAATTTATATCAGACCACCTAATTATTTTAGGAACTCTAATATTGGCATTACTATGGTTAGATTGAATCAATAAGGTTTGATTCTTTGGACTCCTATTGATGGCTTGAAAATTTATATTTGTTTTGGTAACTTTGTAATGAATTCTAAAGATTAAAGCTAGAGGTTGGGTGCCTTCTAGGACTTGGTAACCACTAGTTTTAATATTTAAAATTATTAATTTTAAAATATGGGGATCTGCTAAACTAACAGACAGATCTGGAAAATAATCAAAATGGATTGGACCATTATAAAGTGATGATTCAATTAATCCTAAGATACTATCATTAAAGTTTGTAAATCTTGCATCTCGCAAGGCTAGTAAGACATAGGTATTCAGGCCTCTTCTTATCAGTGGTTTAACTCCAATGTGGACTTAACCAAAATGAAGGAAATTATATCCTTCTTGAATATGATGTTTTATTGCATCATAGGAAAGTAATTGACATGTTTCATGCTCTTTCCCAAAAGCATATATTTTTTCAATTATTTTTACATGTGGCTGAGGCTTGAATGAAGCAACAGACCATGTTGATGTATAAATATTTTTATTGGAGATTTTAGGTATATTACATACCCTATGATCTACTTGATCATATGCTAATTCAATATGTTAATCATTTATTATGTCAGGTGTTGAGGTTATTGTTGATCTATTACTACTAGAAGAATTACTCTAAAATAATTTACTCATTGATCAACTAACTAAATTATTCTTATTATTAAGAATTTCATGTTGTATTTTTTGTTACTAACCTTGTGGTGAATTCTACAACCTCCTATTTGGTTTCACTCTTCTCCCTTTCGCCTCTACAACCACTTTACCCTCGGGATTTACATATCTAAGAAGTCTTACCTAGGTCCCTGAAACTAACCAAATAGAAGCTGGTACGTCAGCCTCTGATAAACAAATTCAATGATTAGGTAAATAAATAATACAAAGAAATAATCAATTATTAGAATAACCAACCACTTGGGCGGAGAGTAAGATTAGATATAAGCAATTATTCATGTAAGCAAATAAGCAAACAATAATATCAATAACCAGCCATAATTGACGGTAAACAGTTTAATTATACAGATATTTGAAGTAGAATGAACAGTATTATCCCCACCAGGTTTTGGCTCTGATACCAAAAGGCGCAGAATTAAACAGTAATTTAAGAGGGGGTATTAAGATATGTTTACTTTTGTAGAATAGAATAGTTCAGGTAAGTGATGGGTTCTCGATGAACTCCACTTTTCTTAGCTATAAATAGGCAGTCTCTCCGTGATGCATAACTCGTTTTAAAACTCTTATTTATTTGAGAGCTAAAACCTATATTTTTAATGCTCTCAAAGTAAAAGCATCTTAATAAGTAAAAAATTTAATTATGTAGATATTTGAAGTAGAATGAACAGTATTATCCCACTATGTTTTTTACTTTGAGAGCATGTAAACAGTTATTTAAGAGGCAGAATCAACAGTGAGATTATGCAAAAGAAATTATTCATGTAAGCAAATAAGCAAACAATAATATCAATAACCAGCCGTAATAGGCGGTGAACAATTTAAATTATGCAGAAATTGAAGTAGAAATAGTAAATGAACAGTATTATTCCTACCAGTTTTGGCTTGGATACCAAAAGGCGCGGAATCAATAGTAATTTAAAGAGTGGGTATTAAGATGCAAGACAATAAGCAGTAAAAACTATATTAACAAACATTACTTACAAAAACTTTATTAGGGTGTAAGATTAGAAACTTACACAAACAAAGTTTATTAGCAACAATAAATTAGTGCTCCCGCTCACTAATTTATATTGAAGAAAAAAGAAGAAAAGATTTACAAAAAATGAGGAGAAGAAGAAAGCTTTATTTCACAAAACATGTTTTAGTTCTCAAATAAAAAGAGTTTTAAAAATGAGTTCTAATCCACAAATGAGAGAAGGCTACCTATTTATAGCCAAGGAAAGTGGAGTTCACTAGGAACCCATCACTTATATGAACTATTCTATTTTACAAAAGTACAAATATTTTACATTTTTACTTTTACCTACTTTAGACTAATAATAGTAAAAGCATAAATAGTTGCCTAATAATTTGACGTACAATTATTACAGAAGAAGATGAAAATGGAAAGATTCCTCGATAATTATTATCTCGGTCTTCGTCTCTTCATGATTGTTGTGGTTGAAATATCATTGAGACTATTACACATTGGATTCCTTGATAATTGTTACTTAGATTCTTGTGTCTTTTGATTTGTTAGAGAAATCATAATTACTGTCTGGAAAGGTCATTGTGACTATTGCCAATGTTTGCTTTTGAAAAATTACTTTTCTTGAAGATCATTATGACCGTTGCAATGTGATGAGTTGTCATTATGATCAATTGATTCTTGGATCTTATTCTAACACTAGCATTTTCCCAAGAACAAATCCTTTTGTTTACTTATTAATCCTGATTTGTTCATTATCATTGGGATCAATATTTTTGAATAGGACCTTCAATTGCTGAGGGGTAACTTTTCTGGATGATCTATCTCTTTGGATTTTTTATTTAGTTTGGTGACTTGACTTTGCAGGTGATTTAGAGTCTAATTCATTATTATCTTCTAAGAGGAGAAGTAGAATTAATTCTTCCTCTAATTTGAGTTTAGGCTTAGTGGCCTTTGATTTACCCTTTAAATAAGGTTTAGACTCAAGATTCGATTTGGGTTTGGAAGAATTTGGACTGGATAGTTTTATTTGTAAGGCTAGGTCAATGGGCTCATCATTTTTTAAGGGAGCTTGGATAAAGGGTTGGATACTTGTAAATTCATGGTTGGTGGATGCAATAATTTTATGGGTATTCAATTTATCCCACCATTTAGTATAATATGGTCTGGTGAGGATTCCATTTTCAACCGAGTATTGTCATTTCAAAATCTAATGTATTTTGGATTTATTTGTAAAAACAAAGTATTCGGGGAAAGGAGACCTCAATTGGTGAGGGCTTATAAACCTTTGAAAATAAATTGAAACATTGTTGTAAATCAATTGGAAAACATTTTAAGGTAAGACCATGAATGGACCAACATTTTAAGAACCAATTTAGAAATTTAATTTTGAAATTCTTGTCAAAATTTAGAAACCAATAATGAGAAAAGTTACTATTTTGATGCACGAAAATCAATTTCCATGCATCAATATAGTTAAAATAATTATATTATTTTTTATTTAAAAGTATTTTGAAAGTTGAATGATGGATTTTCTCATTTTCTATAGTCATGATTCTGATAATAGAGAAAGAATGGTAAATGATTCTTTTCTCAGAATTTTTGATTGGGCTAATTTTTATGGATTCTATTTCTAAGAGAATGTCTATGTAGAAACTAGGGTTTTTGTTATTATGTCTAGGGACACAATGAGCAAATGGAGGCTCAATATGAAAGAGGTATTCGCTATGTATTAATTGAAAATGTGAAGTTGGTTGGTCAAGCGATTGAGCATTGAAGGATTAAGTATTTGAAATGGGGTCAAATTGTTTGACCAGAGTTGATTGGTAATCGGGTCTGGTGGATCCAAGTATTGTTAATTGGACTTGATTAGGAGAAGAATAGTCCTCTTTGATTTGGGCCTTTAGGGCCAATTGTTGAGTCGAAGACTCTTCCATTTTTGAACCATTTATCACATATTTTCTGAAAGTGATATTGATTCATTTTATTAAGGATTTCACAGCATGCTTATGACATTTTCAAAATTCATCAGGCATGATGAAAAAAGCTTCTTTTAGTACCAAAAATTCTTTTATTGTAGAAAATTTAAAATTTCTTGTCCTAAAATATTCACAGTTGAAATTTTTTTGTTATCATAATAGATTTCATTATTCTTGTGAAAACCTATTTTTCCATTTTTCTCATACTATTGAATTAAGGCTGCACTGAAATCATGCCTTAATGCAACTTTTCTAAAAATATTTCTAATTCATTAATCCAATCATTTTTTAGCTATTCAAATCTATCATGAACATAACTAATGAATGGGAGTTTTGAACAAAAAGTAATTGTATTGTCGTTGAGATTCTTGATTTTAAAAGAATTTTGATTGAGTATTCTAGGCTCTACCCTTCCGTATTCTAGTAGGCCAGATTCCTCAAATTGCTCCATTGCAGACTCTTGGTATGATTTCCTGCAAAAGATTGCAAGTAAAAGAGTCAAGAATTTAATTAATAATATATTGGATAAATTATATATTGAAATCAAAATTGCTATAAATAGATTGTCATCTGACAAAACTCTATTTGGAAGAAATCTCGAAACATTTTGAAATAATTTGATTCTTTTTGCTATGATAACTAAGATGTTTTGTTTTATTATCTTAGCAATTAATCAAAGTATTTCCTGTATTATTTGTCATATTTAAAGGAAATATTATCAATCAAGAAATTCAATCAACATTGTTTACAAAGAATGCGGTCAATTAAGTATTGATTAAAGAATTAAATCATTATATTCTGAAATTTACTTGAAACAAATTTAAGATCAAATAACATTACTTTCCGTGCAATTTTGTATTTATTAATTTTATTCATCTGGATATGCCAAAATCTAATTTTTGTGTCAAACTCAAAGAACACAACAGTAGTTCTAAATTTGTTGATTAAGTCTCATTTGTTTGATATTGAATATTTTATCAATTTCAAAGCATCTTTGAGGGGCTTATAATTAGTTCTTAAACAAGGATTTCCTTGTTTAAAGATTTAATTTTGAAGAGCAGAACTCTGAGGTTGTTTTTCAATTCTTCCAAATTTTATTTTTTCTAGTAAAAACCATAATTATTTTTCTTTACAAAAAAATTAAATTGATGGGATAAGTAATTATCCTATCATACTTTGTGGTAAAAAGATACAATAGAGAGATAAATGATAAAACCAAAATTATTTTATCAGTCATATTTTTTACTACGACAAATGATATTTTAGAACATACACTGTGTTGGTAAATATGAACTTTGGATATTTTATAATTGATGTGCATCCGAGTACTACTGGCAGAAGATAAAGATTCTTTTGTCTTCTTGAAGTACTTGGGAGGAACTAGTCCACCCTACATACAATTCAAATCAACTCCTAAATCAACAAGAGCCTTTGTTGTGAAATCAAAATCTTGAATTACCATTACACACCATTTCTTGATTTTGATATGATTAAGTATTTGGATGAAATTATCATTATTTTGATTGTTGATAATAGGTTCTTCAGCCTTATTAATTGAAATTGGGAATCTACTAGGTTCTCCTAGTTTACTAGGTTCATGAATTTTAATTAAACTTTTTATTAAAAGATTTAATTCTTCTTTTATTTTAATATTTTTAATTTCTTTCTGAAGTACATGTAGGATAACTTCTTTTTTCTTTCCTTTACCTATATTGAATTTTTTAAGGGTTTGTGAAAGACTTGCCATATTGTTAGACTTAATATTTTCTTTTAAAATGACTTTCTTAAGTTTTTCTAGGTATTCTGGATTTTTAATTTTGCTAATTAAATTCAACAAGAGATTTTCTTCTTGTTCTTTATTTTTATTTAGAACATTAATTTTTTTTACAACAACTATCTCCACACCCCATAGATGTTAGGAGAACGACTGCCATAACTGGAAGAGTTAGATTTTGAGGATTTAACGTATTCAAATTCTCCTAAATCATCATTATTATTCTCATAGTTTTCTATTGACTCTACGATTCTAAGCAATTCTTGTTTACCTTCATTAGAGATTTTTAATTGATTAATTTTGTCTTTAACTTGACAAGTTTTAGAAAAATGACCATTCTGGCCATATTTAAAATACTTAAGTTTAATTTTATTAAAAGAATATTTATTGTGTTTTCTTCGAGACTAAATTTTATTCTGGTAGAAATGTTTGTCAAAATTTTTATTCTTTGAAAAATATTGGTTAAAATATTTTTCTTATTCTTATGGTATTTTCTCCTGTCAGACTTGTGAGACCTTCTAGGGTTTGAAAGAAAATTCTTCCTAATAGGGGGTAAACCATACTGCTCATAAGAATTGCCTAATTTATAATCTATAGTTTTATTTTCTTTATTGATTTTCATATCAATGCACATTCCAAAATCTTCCTTTTGTATTGTAGTAATAATTGTATCATAGGTAAGACTATCATAGTCTATATTTCCTAGGTTATTACTAAGAACTACTCTTATTTTGTGTGTATACAAATTTGGTAATTTATTAATAAATTTTTCTTTCCAAGAAGGTTGATTGTTATCATCCCTTGACATTATTCTGGACAAAAATATATTTTTGTACGCGTGGAATTTACTTACGGTTGGATACCTAAGATTGGCCAATTGATTATGGATACGCGAAGTAATATTACTTGGGATTCCGATGAAGTATTTTGACTATTGTGTAGAGAAGTGCATTGGTGGCATCATGTATTGTTTCCCAATTTTCTTCAATAATTAGTGTTCCTTCACCATTAATCTTTATTGCTAAAAGGATAGAATTTTTGAACTCTATTGTGAGATATTTTTCCCACCAGGAACGTAGCAATCCTGTGAATCCTATGATTAAAATATTGAATACCTCATTATGAAGTAAATTGTGTGTGGTAATGTAGCTGTTAGCTATCATTGCCATGTGTTGAAATTTATTAAGAACTTCCTGCTCAGAAAGTCCATCAATATTCCATTTGGGAAATTTATCTGCAGAAACAGAAAATTGGTTAACTAAAGAATTTTCATAAATTTGAATATCAAGAGGAATAGGCTTTTTAGGCCATTTCCTTTCTAATTTATTAATTTCTAAATTTCTATGTGATTCTTCAATATTATTAATGCTTGAAGATTCATTTATCGTGGATGATTCATAGGTGGATTATGACCCATGATTTTCTAAATATGAATTGTTGTGTTGATTAATTACCTTCAAATCTTAAGGTAAATTATTAATATTCTTTTTAGATTTAATTTCAGATGATTCTAAATTTTTAAATGATTCTTCAATATTATTAATGTCTGAAGAGTTACTTATTGTAGAACACTCATAGGTGGACTCTAACCTATGGCTTTCTGGATCTGAACTATTGTCTTGATTGATTATTTTTAATTCATGAAGTATTTTATCAATTTTTTTTATTGAGGGGAACGATATTTGGAGTGGTTTTGTCTTAAAGATTTATTAATGGGTTTTCTTCCAAAGTTTCACTAAATTCAAGTTTATGAAGATCATCAACATTATTCTCAATTTTATCTAATCTCTTACATTTTGTAATTAGTCTTTGATTGGTGTAATTGAGTTGTTCAACTAATTTTTTTATTTGATTCTACTTTCTTTGAAATCTTGAAAGGAAAATGAGTGATTAAAGAATTTCTATGGTTAATGTCCTTGGAGGATATTTTTTAGTTTCTAAACATTTTAATGTTTCTTCAACTTTGTTAACGTTCGAAGATTCATCAATTGTGAAATATTCATAGGTTGATTCTTTCCTATGGTTTTCTAAATTTGAACTATTGTCCTCTAATTCTTGAAGTTTATTATTAGTAAGGTTTTCAAATTCTGAACAATTGTTTTGATTATCAATCATACCAGAATAAGATGATTCATTAGTTTTTAAATTCTTTAATTTTTTTCAATATTTGAAGATTCATTAATTATGGAATATTCATAGGTGGATTCTAATATATGAATATCTAATTCAAATATACTGTCATGGTTACTAACCTTGACAGATGATTTGATTTCTAAATCTTTGGATGGTTGATCAATAGTATTTGAAGGTTCATAGGATTCTGACCTACAGAATTCTTCAATTTTATTATTGGAAGAATTATGAATTATGGATGGCTCATAGGTATATTTTAACCTATGGTTATCTGATTCTGAAACATTGTCTCTTAAAGATTTTAAACTTCTAAATATTTCTTCATCAGCAGTTTTCTCATAATGAAGTTAGAGAGATTTAATGATGAGAACTTTAATGATTAATTAGGATTTTTCAGGTGGTGGATGACTGACAGATACCACACTGGAGTCTTCTTTGACCCATTTAGATTTAGGAATTATTTTAATATTTTTTTCGTAAATATCTTCGATATAATCAAGGAAAAATATGTAAACTTTGTATTTTTACATGAATGCCTTTCATTCAGTAAGTATGATTTTTCTTCGATCCATATAATATGAATCTTTGAACCTATTACGTTATTAAGATTGGCTAGGTCATCATTATGTTATTTAGGCTTGCCCAATCTGATTTCTAATCTTGCTGCAGAATATTTGGATTCAAATTTTTAGAATTTTTTAATTTTTTTAATTCTTTAATCCTAAAATCTTGATCATTATTAATAGATGATCCAAGAAATGAACTCTTAGGAGTACTAGGCTGGTTATACTCCCTAACTTTAGAATTAAAAGATTAGTAATTAATTTTATTAGGTTGTTTATTATTAACGTTTGTCTGATTTTCTTGGAAACTTATTCTTTTAGATTCTAGATCTTTAATTTTTAAATTTTTTTAATTCTTGCTCTATTTGAATCCTAATGGATAATTTAGAATTGAAATTCTTACTTTTATTGGGTATGTTTCATACCCTATTATTTACTTCAATAAAGTCTTCAAAATGATTTTCTTGATCATCTGAAAGGTATTCGAAATGATCATTCTGATCATTTGATGGGTAATCAAAATATTTATGATCTACTTGATCATCTGCAAATTCAAAATATTCTTCATTCACTATGTTAGATATTGAAGATATTATAGACCTAATGCTACTAGAAGAACTACTTCTAGATAACCTACTCATTGCTCAAAATAACTAAATTATTCTTATTATTGAGAATTTCATACTGTATTTTTGTTACTAACATTGTGGTGACTTCTACAATCTCCTATTAGGCTTCACTACTCTCCATTTGTCCTCTACAACCACCATACCCTTGGGATTTACTTATCTAAGAGGTCTTACCTAGGTCCCTGAAACTAACCAAATAGAAGTTGGTACGTCAGCCTCTGTCAAAGCAGATTCATAGATTAGATAAACAAATGATACAGAGAAATAATCAATTATAAAAATAACCAGTCACTTGGGCGGAGAGTGAGATTATGTAAAAGCAATTATAAATGTAAGCAAATAAGCAAACAATAATATCAATAATCAGCCGTAATAGGCGGTGAACAGTTTAAATTATGTAGAAATTGAAGTAGAAACAGTAAATGAACAGTATTATCCCCACTAGGTTTGACTCTGATACCAAAATACGCGGAATCAACAGTAATTTAAAGAGGGGGTATTAAGATGTTTTTACTTTGAGAGTATGTAAGCAAATAAAGGGGTAGACAAAAATAGGCATGTAAAATGTTTTTACTTTTTTAGAATAGAGTAGTTCAGGTAAGTGATGAGTTTCCGGTAAACTCCATTTTCCGTAGCTATAAATAGGCAGTCTCTCCCAGTAGTGTCATGTGGCACTACTGTAGTTCGTGTCAATCTCTGATACAAATTACTATCTAATGATAATTTATAATTATCTAATTTTATAAATTAGATATTCTGTTTTACTTATCGATAATTAAAAAATTAATCAATATATATATATATATATATATATAT